>CAUYUJ010000581.1:564667-655078 GCA_963575745.1 Prorocentrum cordatum
GGCCCGATAGCCCCAACCCGCCCAGGAAGATGCGAATTCACTACGTGTCGGGGCCCTACCGCCGATCTATCGGCGACGTATCGCCGATTCCAGGTCGATGTGTCCCCCCCTGCAGTCGGACCGAGGTATAAGATCGAGGTCGGTTCGGAGAGGGTACCCCAGTACTCTTCGTGCTTGTCGGATGTGCATCTTGGAGGAGGGCACCCTTGAGTGTTCCTCAGTTTGGGTCAGCGGAGGGTCTCTTGTTTTTGTGGGATGTTATTCTGGCCCAGGTTCGACTGTATGCCAGTCCCCCTCCCTGTCTCGGGCCGGGCGAAAGGAGGGATTGGGAAAGGGGGGGGTACGAAATCTGCTGCATGCAGCTGGTTTCGGCCCCAACGAGGGGCACATTCCTCGATACTCGCCGCCTTTCGGCGCCGGGAGGCACCGGGAAAATCACCTACTTGAGCTGATTCTCAAACCCCCCCTTTGCATACTATATCCCCCCCTTTCGCCCGGCCCGACTTGCCCCTCAGCCGAGGGCGGCGGCGGGGCATCGATGGGCGGTGCGCGCGGAGCCTCGCTCGCAGGGGAGGGGCCAGGGAGGCCGGGGAGGCGCTGGAGGGCGCGCGCGCTCGCGGCTCGCCGTCGTGCCCGCGGCTCGCTCGCCCTTCGTCGAGGATCGTGAGGAGCGTACAGCCGTTACGCTGGATCTTCGGGTGACCTCGCCTGTCCCCCAAATTGGTGTCTTTTCTTGTGCCCGACGCCGGCTCGATGCGGACTCGACGCGGATTTGGCGTGGATCCGACGCGGATTCGATACGGATTCGACGCGGATCCGACAAGTCCGACACGGATTCGACGCGGATCGGGCCGCGACGGGACAGACAAGTCCCCCGAGGATGCAACATAACAGCCAGACCGCGGTATAAGATCGAGGTCGGTTCGGGGAGGGTACCCAAGTTTTTTTCGTGTTTGTGCATCTTGGGGAGGGTGAATTGGGATGTTCTGTTTATTTTGGCCGACGCAGGGTCTCATAGTCTTGAGGGATGTTCTTCTGGCCTAGGTCTGACTGCAAGGACGAACACTTTTCTAAGGCTCATGAGGGTCATAAGCCGGGGCTCAAGAGACGGGGATCAATGCAAACGGGGGCCAGTCAGAGCGCCAGATCTTGCAGGATCCTATAGAACCAGGGTGCATGCACCCAGACTTGCGTGCAGGATCTTGCAGGATCTTGCAAAGCCCGACTGGCCTGGGTCTGGATTGATCCGGGCCAGTAGATCCCCGAGTAAGAATCATAAGGACGAGTACCTATCGGTCGTTGAAAGTAGGCATTGTAGGATTCTCGGATTCCAATCCATGTTCGGCGCCTTCCTACGTTAAGGATCGTGTGGTTTTCTTATTTCCCTCCTCTTCAGGGGCCAGGTAGAAATCCAATCTGCTTCCTACGCATTTCTGCTTCGTGGCTCTATCCATATTTTCCGACCGGCGGTCAGCTTTTCAAGGGTGTTTTTGCATTCTTCGATATGGACGTCCAGGGGCCTTGCAGCCGTATCGTGGCATCGTTTGCACGCGTGCATTTTTTCTCGGCGATTGCCATCAAGGAGCATTGGGGGTCATCTTGCGAGAAAATTACACGCACGAAGCCGAGAAATGCACGGGCAATGGACATCTGAGCGATTGCGAGGTACCGCGCATCCTCATGATCGGGTCGCACCGTGTCCCACTTAAGGCACGCCTGGGCCTCCGCAGTGGCGGGAGCAGACGGCTGCCTTTCTCGGGGCACGCGCACCGGTCTGCCCAGTCGACCAGGCAGCCGCGGTCCCTGGAGGCCTCCAGGGGTTTTGAGCCGTCCGGAGGCCAAGAAAACACAGACCTCGAGGACCGAGGACGAGGAGGAAGAGCGAGCAGGAGGGGGAGGAGGACGAGGACGAAGAGCAGGAGCAGCGGTGAGGAGAGAAGGAGGAGGGGGAGGCAGGTCCCCGCTGCGCAGAGCCAGGCCAGCGTCAGAGGAGCGCGGGAGCAGAGCAGGAAAGCAGGGCAGGGACGGGGCAGAGCTGCAGGCGGACCGCCGCCGGCGTCGCAGCGTCGGCCAGTATGGAGCGATCTGGCGATCGAGAAGCCGCCGATCGTTCAAGGCTGAAAAGGGCGCGTGTTCCTCACGAAGTGACGCTGCCGCCCGTCCCTCCTTCCCCTCCTCCTCCTCCTGACGCTTCCCATGCATCATGCTCACCTGCCCGCGCTTGTGCTGTGTCTTCCATGCTGGCGCTGCGGCGCCCCCGCCGCGGTGCCTTCTTGGCGCCGCGCGCGCGGAGCCGAGCCCGAGTCCGAGCACGTGGTGTCAGAAACAAGCGCTGGGGTCGTCACGGCACCAACTTGCCGTGCATGATGTTGGGGTCCGCCTTCAGAGAGCCCCCCGCTGGTCCTCGGGTGGCCGGCTCCCTGGCCTGGTCGCTTGTGTTCGCCGCAGAGTTGGTCTTCAGAGGGAGGAGGCGGTCCCACAGTAGTTGTTTCATCAAAAGCACTCTTCGCGACCATGCTTGGCTAATACATCCTCTGGTATGCGGTCGTCTGGGTAGGCGATCGCATCCTGAAGGTCTATGACGAGGAAGGTCCCACAGTAGGTCACCATGAAGAGGGACACTGGTCTCCAGGTTTTTGTTCGTTGGTTTCGGCCTCCCCAGGCTTTCTCTCAGAGCCACGGGGGCGTCAGACGGCGATATTCGGTCCGAAAGTGTTCCCAGGGAAAGTCCTGGTGCCCCCAGGGCCCGTCTCCTTCTCGACACCGTTAGTCCCCATGCCAAAGTTCTGCACGCTGGTCTTTCAAAGTAGTTATTCGTGACGGCTGCAAGGTCCAAATCTACTTCAAGCGCCTTCGTTTTTCAATAATCGATATGCTTTGTAAGTTTGACGTTATATTGTAGTGGCCTTCGGCCAGTGCCGCCGATCCGGGTCGCTCGGTGTTATTCTCCAGACGCAGACATTATGGGCGCACACTCAAACGCACACACACACACACACACACAGTCACACCACTTAATCCGCGCCGCAGACATGCACACACACCACCACCCACACACACTATCGGCGCAAGGACGCCCTCTTGGGGCGTTTTTGGCGCCATCTTAGGAGCCTGTCAGGGCGTCTTGGGGGCTTTTGGGGGCCCTCTTGGGGGCTCTTGGGGCCTCCTGGGGGCCTCGTGGGCTGGAAGGCTACATGTTGTCCGCTTTTCGTCCATCTTTTGGGGCCTCTTGTGGCCGTCTTGGGGGCCTCTTGGGCCGTCTTGGGCGGCTCTTGGGCCGCCTTGGGGCCCTCTTGGGCCGTTTTGGGACTGCCTGGGGGCCTCCTGGGCCGTCTTCGAGCGGTTTTGGGGGCCTCTTGGGCCGTCTTGGAGCGTCGGAAAGCCGAAAAAAGCGACAACCCCAAAAACATTGAAAAAAACACATGGAAATCAACGATTTTTGCCTCTGGGGGCCCTCGTGGGAGGCCTCTTGGAGGCCTCTTCAGACGTCTTGGAAGGCTCTTGGGCCGTCTTGGGGCCATCTTGGGCGTGTTCGGGCGATCTTTCGGGGTCCCGGGACTTTCTTAGACCGTCCTCAGAGACTTTTGCTGCCGCGGCCATCCTTTCAGCGCATCCTCGAGATTAGAGCCTTCTGTAAAAGCAGCCCCCCGCGACCGCTGGAAAACTCGTACCCCCCCCCCACCCCCCCTTCCCCGGCAGAGCCACCCCGGCAGCCCCCCCAGAGGCTGAGGCTCAGCCTCGAGGCTGTAGCTGAGACTCCTTCAAACTCACACGCCGGATCGGCGGATTTGGATGGGGCCCAACCCAATCCACTTGATCCGCCTTTCTACTTCATGTTTCCACATACTTCTTCCGACTTGTGGGTAGGCCCTCCAGGTGGGGTGAGAGTGGATGGGGTCGGAGGATCGCGCCGCATCGCCAGCGCATCGGCGATGCGGCTCGGCGCGGAGCCCGAGTTTCTCCACGCGGACGTCGCCGATGCTTGTAACGATGCATCGCCGACGTCGCCGACGTATCGCCGATGTACCGGTGGTGCATTGACGATGCGGCCCGGAGGCTTCTTGGAGGCCTCTTCAGACGTCTTGGAAGGCTCTTGGGCCGTCTTGGGGCCATCTTGGGCGTGTTCGGGCGATCTTTCGGGGTCTCGGGACTTTCTTAGACCGTCCTCAGAGACTTTTGCTGCCGCGGCCATCCTTTCAGCGCATCCTCGAGATTAGAGCCTTCTGTAAAAGCAGCCCCCCGCGACCGCTGGAAAACTCGTACCCCCCCCCCACCCCCCCTTCCCCGGCAGAGCCACCCCGGCAGCCCCCCCAGAGGCTGAGGCTCAGCCTCGAGGCTGTAGCTGAGACTCCTTCAAACTCACACGCCGGATCGGCGGATTTGGATGGGGCCCAACCCAATCCACTTGATCCGCCTTTCTACTTCATGTTTCCACATACTTCTTCCGACTTGTGGGTAGGCCCTCCAGGTGGGGTGAGAGTGGATGGGGTCGGAGGATCGCGCCGCATCGCCAGCGCATCGCCAGCGCATCGGCGATGCGGCTCGGCGCGGAGCCCGAGTTTCTCCACGCGGACGTCGCCGATGCATCGCCGACGTCGCCGACGTATCGCCGATGTACCGGTGGTGCATTGACGATGCGACCCGATCCTCCGACCCCACCAACAGTCGGACCGAGGTGTAAGATCGAGGTCGGTTCGGGGAGGGTCCCATAGTGCTCTTCGTGCTCGTTGGATGTCCTTGCACATCCTGGGGAGGGTAAACTTGGATGTTCTGTTTGTTCTTGGCCGACGCAGGGTCTCATACTCTTCAGGGATGCTCTGCTGGTCTGGGTCCGACTGTACTCCGACCCCATCTGGCAGGCCTCCAGAGGTGGTTTGTCCTGTGGCGTCTCGCTTCCTCGCGAGGGGGGGCCTTGCAGCTTCAGCCCTCGTGCGCGGAGAGGGAGCGGCGGAGGCGGCCTTGGAGAGGCCCCTGCTGCTGCCCCTCCTCCCGTCCTAGCTCCCGCTCGCTCTGCTCGAGTAGGGGATCGACTGCATGATCGATTCACCCCACATTGATTTCCCCGTTCGAGCTGCGAACTGCGTAGAGTGCTCCGTAGATCTACGAAGCATTCTACACGCACTGCTTCTAGATTCGACGGGAGAAACAATTCTGGGGTACAAAAATTCTGCAGTCGATCCCGACTCGATCTGCGCGCACCCCCCCCTCGTTCCAGAGGGCCTCGCGAGCTTGCCGCGAGGCCCGCGGAGATACAGCTGTCGCAGCCTGCGGCTCGTTGGTCGTGGGCGGTCGAAGCATCTAGCTCGCGGGGCAGGTTGCGATGGGCACAGGGGGGGAGGGGGGGGCAGGGTTCACCGGGTGGAGACGGGATAGGGGGGGGGTCCCGCCTTCTCTCCCCGTGGGGAGGGGGGGGCAGGAGGGGCCGGGAGGAGGAGGAGGAGGCGAAGCAGGAGAAGCGGCGCGACGGCCAGGAGGAGGAGGAGCAGCAAGAGGGGCAAGAGGGGCGGAGGGTAGAGGAAGGCAGGGGCGGGGCGGGGCGGGGGGGGGAGGGCGGGGCTGGGCAGGGCAGACGGGGGGTGGGCGGTGGGCGGCGCCTCACGGGAGGGCGCTCGGAGGGCTTTGCTGGCGGCCGCCATGGCCAGCGAGCCGCTGCGGCGCTCGGCGTGTCCCCCCACACTTGGCGCACCCCGTTCCCCCCGGGGGAGGGGGGTGGGGAGGCAGTGGAGGAGGAGACAGAGGAGGAGAAGGAGGAGGAGGAGGAGGTGGCGGCGGCAGAAGAGGAGAAGCAGGAGGAGGAAGAGGAAGAGGATGAGGATAAGGATGAGGATGAGGATGAGGATGAGGATGAGGATGAGGATGAGGATGAGGATGGTGCTGATGGTGCTGATGGTGCTGATGGTGCTGATGGTGCTGATGCTGATGCTGCTGCTGATGCTGATGCTGATGCTGATGATGATGATGATGCTGATGATGATGATGATGATGGTGATGGTGATGGTGATGGTGATGGTGACGGTGAGGATGATGATGATGCTGATGATGGTGATGATGATGTTGATGGTGATAATGATGATGGTGATGATGATGGTGATGGCGATGCTGACGATGATGATGATGCTGATGATGCTGCTGATGCTGCTGATGCTGATGATGCTGATGATGCTGATGATGATGATGGTGATGATGATGATGATGATGATGCTGGTGATAACGATGATGATGATGATGATGATGATGATGATGATGATGATGATGACGATATTGATGGTATTGATGATTTTGATGATGATGATGCTGATGATGATGATGATGCTGATGATGATGCTGATGATGATGACTATGATGATGATGATGATGAGGAGGAGGATGAGGATGATGATGATGATGATGATGATGATGATGATGATGATGATTATGATGATGATGATGATGATGATGATGATGATGATGATGATGATGCTGATTATTATGAGTATGATGATGCTGCTGCTGCTGATGCTGCTGATGCTGCTGATGCTGATGCTGATGCTGATGCTGAGGAGGAGGAGGAGGAGGAGGAGGAAGGAGGAGGAGAGAGGAGGAGGAGGGGGAGACAGAGGAGGAGACAGAGGAGGAGGCGGGAGGAGGCGGCGGCGGCAGCGGGGGAGGGGTTGGGACTGGGAGGGAGTAGGAGGAGTAGAGGAGTAGGAGGAAGGAGGAGGAGGAGAAAGAGGAGGGGAATGAGGAAGGAGGGAGGGAGGAGGAGGAGGAGGAGGGAGCGGGGAGGAGGAGGAGGCGGAGGAAGAAGAGGAGGTGGAGGAGGCGGAGGAAGAGGAGGAGGAAGAAGAGGAAGCGGGAGGGGGAGCAGGAGGAAGAGAGATGAGGAGGAGGACAGGAGAGGAGGAGGGAGGGAGGAGGGGGAAGGAGGGGAGGAGGGAGGAAGGAGGAAGAGGAGGAGGAGGGGGAGGGGGAGGAGGAGGATGGAGGAGGAGGAGGAGGCGGAGGAAGAAGAGGTGGAGGAGGCGGAGGAGGAGGAGGAGGAGGAGGAGGAAGAGGAGGAAGCGGGAGGGGGAGGAGGAGGAAGAGGAGGAGGAGGAGGACCAGGAGGACCAGGAGGAGGAGAGGGAGGATGAGGGAGGAGGAGGCCCGCAGGGGCGCGATCTGGGCCCCGAGAGCTGCCCCCCTCTGGGCGTCGGTGCGATCAAAGAGGGCACGGAAATAATAGGAACGAGCGTGAACACCAGCCGAATGTTGGCGAAATGGCGACAGAAAGATGAGTACGGTCGGACCGCGGTATCAGGTCGAGGTCGGTTCGGGGAGGGTACCCGAATGTTCTTCGTGTTGGATGTTTTTGTGCATCCTGGGGAAGGGCACCCTCGAACATTCTTCAATTTGGGCACGCGGAGGATCTCATGTTCTTCAGGGATGTACTTCTGTCCTAGATCCGACCGTACGTACAGAAAGAGAGGGGGCATGATGAGCACGGAAAGGGTAGGTACGATCGAAATGGGTATGGAGGGATCATCCATTTGGAACATGACTCTCGCTGTCGGTGTCGCCGCGGACTTGGCCCACTTGGGGCAACAGGGCGCCTACCGAGCTGCGGCCGCTGGCAGCTTTTGATAACATGTGGTATCGGGCATCGTACCCATTTCTTCCATAACCCGCTTCGGGCGTGCAGAAGGTGGGCAGCTCCCCCGCCCCGTCCCACTGCACACTTCGCGCTGCGGCGCTCGATCCCGTGCCCACCCAGGGCGCAGTTTTTTGCGGTTGTCACACCGTTTGGGGACCGTGATCTCACAACACCCGCCGTTGGGGCGTTCCCGAGATGTTTGCCAGGACAGCGGCGATACAGTGATCCAGATTTCGATCGAGGGTTCTGTGTGGAGAATTAATGTCAGGCCCCTCGCTTCGAAGGGTCGAGCCCGCGCGCCTGGTGTGGGGGGACGCGATCGGGCGGAGCGCATCAGGTTTTTACAGCACGAGTGGCTTGTTGGCCTCGTGTGGACGAGTCCCATCGCCGTTCAGGCGAGAGTTTTTGGCGGAGCACGGTCGCGCAAGTCCTGGCTCTTCTCCTCGGTTCCGGGAAGCCGCGCCCAGGCCTCGCCACCCAGGCGTCGCTTGCTTGAGCGCCATGGCTCAACCGCGGCAGTATGCGGCCATGTTTTCACTCCGTCCACGCGGGGGCGCATTTTGGGTGGTGTCCGGCCACGCTGTCAAGAATAGCATGCACTTCGGCGCGCGCGCGATGCACCATTCTTCTTTGTCTACGGCCCCGTGTGTTTCAAAATTGCATGTTTGCCAGCGTGGGCCCCAATCGCATTGTGGGTTCTACCCGGTGCAAGCTATGTGGTGGATTTCATTGTGACAACGAGTTGTCACATCGCATGCAGTTGCAAACATCCCACCCACCTACCCGCAAATTGCTTCACAAAACCCATGCGGTGGCGATTGCGATGCATGCTTGCGTTGGCTGGTGCATCCTTGCGGCCACGCCAACCCTAGCACGCGCGCGCAGCGGCCAGCTAGTTTGGCGCCACCGACGCGGCTTCGGTGGCGCTGACTGCTGGGCACATCCCAGCGGGCACTTCATTGCGAGTCGGCGACTTGGGCGGGCTCGGTATCATGGCAACGTCGACAACCGTAGACACGATGATGGTAGTAGCGATGCTGGTGGTGATGTTGACACCGACGTAGGCGCGGCCAGTGTGGGGGCCGATGTTGATCACGCCGACCACGATGACGGCGTCCTCGCGTCATGCGCGCGCGGCTGACGCGCGAGAGTGGCCCACATGGTTTTGTTTGACACGGATCGTGCCCGCCCAGCACGCGCGCAAAGGCTTGCAAATGATGTGGGCATGCGACGCCAGAGGCCCGTCTGGCAGAATTGCAAAACACGTTGAACAAACTTCGGGTTTTCTTAAGAACGCGGAAGGGCGCGAACGCACGCTTTCTATGACATCTGATATTGCGAAATTATGTGTTTTGTGGGTGTTTGGGACATTCAGTTTTCAAATCGTTACGAAACCGAACGTTTATATCGGATTTCGGCATGCGCGCGCGACGACGCGCGCGCGTGTACATCGCCTTTTTGTTGCTACGGATTCTCGCGACGGCACGCGCGCAAGGGCGTTCGAACGGTTTCGACATGCGCGCGCGAAGCCCCCTTTTTGCTAGCATGTTCAGAAAATGTTGAAACACGTTTTTTGTGCTATATATATATATATACATATATACATATATACATATATACACATTATATATTTAACACGCAAGAACGCGCGCACCTTTTTTACATAGAAATTTCGCGCTGAATTGTTTTATGGTTGTTGGGGGCTCGATCCTGTGCGACACCGAAGGTTTTTGAAGGATTCCAGCATGCGCGCGCGACGATGCGCGCGTGTGCACTTCGTGCTCTATGTTCTAAAGAGTTCTTGGACAATTATGATGTTTGATGAACGAGTGCGCGCGCCTTTTTTTTGCAGAGGATGGTGGGGGGGGGTCGAGACCGGCCTGCCTGGCATGGTGCGATTTTGTATCTAAGATGGACGATGGGGCACAACCGGGTTGCAAATTGCAATGCGAAAAGGGGAGTCGATAGTTCCCTGGGCGAGGGGTAGAGCCTATTCCGTTTTCAGAAATCCGAATCTATGTGGTGGAGTAGTGGAAGCTACGTGGCGCAACGTATGTGGTATAGGCAATGTCGTGCAGGTGCAACCTATCGTTTGCAAGCCATGCGGTGCAAGCTACGTGGTGCAAGCTATGCGGTCTCGGGACTTTGTTGGGGCTGTTATGGGGGGTCGCGGGGCCCTCCTGGGGGTCTTGGGGCCTTCTTGGGGCGGATTGTTTGCTGAAAGCGGGAGGGGGTCAGTCAGTCAGTCAAGCCTGGCGCACAGACGGCGCATTGGTAAGATAAAAAGTTATGCGTGTGGCAGAGAAATGCGGGCAGTGAGAAGGATACGAATTCACCTGCAAACGTATCGGCGCCACGCGGGATGAGGGGGAGGAAGGGGGGGGCGGAGGGAGGAGGGAACGAAGAAGAGGAAGGGACCACCTCAGGACCACTGTTGTGGCAGAAGCTTGTAAACACACGAAGCCCACTGTTGCTTCGGTCTGCCTCTCTTCTGGCATTGGTCCCAGACCCGAGGTAGATATGATCCGGGCTTGCAGTTGAGAACTCGCAGCGGGTGGTCTTGTGACAACCCTTCGATCTTGTTGTAGAGCGAAGTCTGTCTTTCACAAAGCGCCTCACTGAGAGGGCGGGCTCGACATATGTTCAAAACTTGGTCGTTGGACACTCTCGACAAATATGAATGTGGAATGCGGCAAATACGCCTGAGACACTGCGCATTGAAACTGTCTGATCTCTTCTGGTCTGTTTTTAAAAGCCACAGTGTTTCTCAATTGTATAAAAGCTTTGGAAGCACAATCGCACTGTACAGGTCGAGCTTCCCAGATCTCGTAATGTTGGCGTGTGACCAACAACGCTGTAACGCTGTGAATACACCGCGTGCCTCTCCGAGGCGCCGCGTTAGCTCCGGCGTGGCGGTGGCGTCTGCGTTTAGAAGGCCACCTAAATAAACAACTTGCCGTGCAGGGACCACTGGGGTGCCCGAGGGGGTCTTGACAACCCCATTGTTCTGTATATGAATGGCCACCGTCTTGGCCCAATTTAATTCGAGGTCGTACTTTTTTCCTTCGCAAATCACAGCGTGTAGCAACGTCTGCAATTTCTTGGCGCTGCTACTCGCAAGCATTGTATCATCTGCGTATAAAATGTCTGGGCAAACTAAAAATTCGGGTTCGACGACATCTGTGTGCACGCCCTCCACTGCGCGATCAACGTCGAAAAACATCACGCTCTGCACGATAATGAACAAATACGGCGAGAGGGGGCAGCCTTGTGCTATGCCTGATGCTTAGCACCCCTGCGACGAGTTACCCGCGGAATCCTGCAGAATACATCGCCGTGCTGAATAAATATTTCCTATCATGTCCACCATCTGTTGTGGGATGCCAAACCTAGTAAGAACTCCAATTAACATGTCGTGCTTTATCTTATCGAAGGCTTTCGCCCAATCTAAGAAAACCGCGATGAGTCCAGGGGCTTTCGCCGCCTGCGCTGCATCAAACATGCGTCTAACAATAGCTATGGCATGGGAGGTACTCCGGTTTGGTCGGAAACCGAATTGCGAATTCCGTATTCGGCTCTCCGCGCCTCCTTTTTGCAAGCGTTTTGCATCATCCAGGCCAGGATTTTGTAGGCAACGGGCAATAAAGATATCGGCTTGTAATTCTCAGGCAGACTAGCGTCCCCTTTTTTGTGCAAGAGGGCGACTACAGCTATTTGCCATTCATCTTGGATGGCTTTCTCATCCCAGCACCGCCGGAAGAGAGACAGCAACGATTGCATCGCTTCCGAATCGCACAACAAAGATTTATAAAATTCTGGAGGCACCTCGTCGATGCCCGCGGCTTTCCTTGTGGAGGGAGCTCTGAGAGCAGCTGACAATTCGCAAATGGAAAACGCAGCAATATTTACAGGGAGGGTTTCTCCCATCCTGAGCCTCTCCTTGACCGCAAGGTCAGGAAAGCTCACTGCCCACTGCACTTTTTCAAAATAGTCGGCCAGAGTGTCTGATCTACGATCGCTGTCCACTAGCTGCCCGCGCGCATCCCTTATTTGAACAGGCTTCTTCGCTTTGTCTTTCCTCAACTTGCGCACGGCGTTCCGAGACCCGCTGTCCAACTGATCGTCCAGCCACTTCCGCTTGTCCTCCCGGACACTCGCCCGGATGCGCTTGTTCAGTGCATGTTCGCAGTGTCCCGCACGATCACGCTGTTCCAGTAGAGCCACTGTGGCGCGTGATATCCATGGTTTGTGCGCTGACCTCCGCGCGCGCGAGGACAGTTGACGCTGCGAGCATCGCCTCATTCACCTTGGAAGCGTGCTCGTTGATCGTGGCTGCCCTCCCAGTGGTCGTTTCGTTGGCTTCGCGGAAGTACCGGCAGAACTGCATCTTGATCGCATTGTCCGTAATAAGCTCCCGGAGGTCGAACTTCTGCTTCGCCGCATGTTTGTCCATTGCGTGTAAGTCGATGCCTAAGTGCACTATTAAAAGGAAATGTCTGCTCGCCAGCGGCACGGTGCCATCCGAATACACGTCGCGCATTTTCCCCCAAAGTGGCCCATCAATTAGGCAATGGTCGATTTGAGCAAAGTCTTCTCCTTCCACAGCCTGCCCCGTCTTGGAAGCGTGCGTGCCGTAGTATGCGATGAGCTGGCCGGCCTCGTGCGGGAAGAACGTGCTCGCAATCTTGATGTCAGATGCCCGGCAAGATTCGAGCAGCAATTCTCTATTGAGTCGGTCCCGACGTTTTGGCCAAGCGTTGCGGTAGAAATAACTCCCCATGATATGATCGTCACCCGGTTCTTGTTCATATAGCCGGGTATTAAAATCCCCCATCGCGAGCGTACCGTTATGAGTTCCATGCCGCGGCCACGCCATGTCCGCCTTTATTCATGCTCGTACCCAGCGCGTGACGCGTAACACGTGAATAAAGTTAGGGCCCCACCAGAGACTTTGATTTTCAAACTTGCCAGCCGATCGGAAATCAGCCTGAAACTGACGACCGCTTTGATCGCCCATGGGGCAATTAAGAATCCAACTCCAGAGTAAAAAAACGCCCAGTAGTCTCCACTGACGTGCCAGCTAAGATGACCAAGAAACCAGAGTCGACGAAGTGCGTGGATTCCGTAATGCCTGTCTCCTGGATGCAAAGTATAGATATGTTATGTTGTTTCATGTGGTATTGCAATTCTGGTAGCTTCGCCATGTCGTAGCCTAAGCCTCCCACGTTCCAAGATGCCAGTTTGGGTCCGTTCAGCGGGTATCACAGCTTCTCGGGGCAACCCCATTGCATGCCCTCGCGCGGTTTCCAACGACTGTCGCCAAGAGGATTGCCACCGAATGGGGGAGGTGCCGAAGGAGGAGAAGTAAAAGTATGAGTGCCCGTATTTGGTGGCACAGAATATGTGCAATGTCGGTTTATGAGTGGCCCCTCCCCGCAGCCGCGGGCGCATTCCGTGCCGGAAGCGCCCCGGCGCACGGAGGGCCCGTTGCAGCCTGAAAGGGGGGTTCACAAAGGCTCGCCTTCGGGGGCGGGAAGGGGGAGAGGGGGGGGGCGCAAACCCCCGCCGGCGTCTCCCTGAAACGGAACAGCCGCGCGAGAATCAGGGCGGCGACGAGGCCAGGGGGCGGGGGAAACTGCGAAGGAAGGCGGCATCGCGTCGGCCGGGGCCCCTGATGCCCCCGTCACGTTGCGAGTGCTACCTGGCACAGGCCGCGCTGGGTTCGTCGCCTGCTCGTTGTATCTCCTTGATTGTGGCGGCCAAGGCTCGGTCGGCATTGATGGGGGTCGTGGCAGAAGACACTTGGGGCAGGGGTGGCACGCTCCCGGCCTCGGGGGGCACCGCGGCGGCGTTCGAGCTGCCAGCGCTCGCTGCCGCTTGGGCGGGGGGGCGAGGCGAAGCGACCGTGGAAGAGGGGGGCGCCGGTCGCGATGCCCGTCGGCGATGCCCCGCGGCCAGGACAGCGCAGTCTCGGCGGGGCGCGAGGCGGGCTGCCAGGCGCCGCCCCGCCTGGGCAGCGGCGCGCGATCCACGTGCATGGGGCGGTGTGCCGGAATGCCGATTTTTCAGCAGTGGCGACGAGGGGCGCTTGGGGCGTTCGCGGCGGTGTCCCGTCGTTCTACAATCCTTCCGCGACGGCGAGGAGGGCCCTCTCCACGCGCAAGTAACCCCAGCGCCGCCACGCACCCTGGCCGAAGCGTCACCAGTCACCGAACAACAGTCTGAGGGCAGGCACGCGCCATTCGCGGGCCCAGCGGGACCTCGGAGGGAGGGGGCCGAGCAGACCGCCGGGTCCAGGACGGCGCAGCTCTGGCACGGGCGGTCCTTGCACAGGGTTCGTTTGTCCGCCGCGGGGGCAACTCGTCTCGCATCGATGCAGCTGGGGGGTAGTTGGCGGTCCCCGTAGTCAACCCCTTCAGCTCTTCGTCTCCTCCGCCAGGGGGGTTCGTGGCTGGGGGGTCGTTGGTGGTCTTAGCCGCCAACCTCTTCTGCCCCCGACAGGGGGGCAAATCAGCGAGGCCGCCGCCGGGCAGGGCGAGTCTCCGCCCATCTCCGTCGCGACGCGCGCCGCTGAGCACGCCAGGGGCGTCCACGTCGCCCTTCGCACCGCCGCGCGCGCCGCTGGGACGGTAGGACTCCGCAATGCGGTTGGGCGGGGTCCGAGAGCCATCTCCCGCGCAGTGGCCGCCGCCGGGGCTCGCCAGCTCGACCGGTCTCCTGCGCGCCCCTCGGGGCTCGGGGGTCGCGCCCCAGTCTGGCGGGGGGGGCCGTTGCATCGGCGCAATCTACCGCTAAGGGGCAGCGGTCTGCGCATTTGGGCCGTCAGCAGAGAGCGGGGGGGGGCGCCGAATTGGCGCAATGTCAGAGAAAGACGGGCCCCCCCGCAGCCAGGGGCGCACTCTTCGCAGCCGGGGCGCACGGCGCGCCTGCTGCCGGCTGAGAGGGGGGGTCACAAGGGTCGTCCTCGGGACCGCAAGACGCCAGCGTTCTCTGCGTGCCGTCTCCTCCATCGGGGGGGCGGCGCGCGGCGGCCGCTGCCCGTCGGGGCGAGCCGGGCGCCCCGGGAGGGCTCTCGGCGACGCGCGCAGCGGTGGCTGGCGGGGCGGCGACGACCCCCGCCGTTGACGCCCTCTCGCCCCCCAGGGGGCAAGGCGGAGAAGCATGGCCAGGGCGCGTCGATCCAGGCGCTCCGGGGCTCTCGGCGACGCGCGTAGCAGCCAGGGGGGTTCTGTCCCCGGGGCCCCCGGCGGTGCCCCCAGCCATGACCTCGGCAGTGCCCCGGCGGTTCTTCTGCTGCCCCCCAGCGCCGCAAGACGCCAGCACATGGAAACCTGGAAACCGCCGTCGCCTGCGGCGGCAGCAGGTTGGGCCTGGAGCGACTTGTCAGGCGCGCCGCGCGCCGCGATCTGCGCCCAGTCTGCCAGGGAGACCTGGGGGATTGTCGCGAGCCCGTCTGGGGCGTCCGCAACCCGGGAGATCGCCCCGAGCCCCTTCAGGATGTCCACGAGCTCAAGGCCCGCAGGAGGCGACGAGGGGCCAGGCGGCATGCCGGCGGTTCCGGGCGCGGCGTGGCCGATCGCCGCCAGCGCGCTCGCCCCATGCTTAATCTTTGTCTGGCGGGCGAAGTTCGCAGCGCTACCGCCCGCGGCGAGGCCGGCGGGGCCCCGGCAGCCGTTCGGACCATGCACGCCCAGCTCGTTCTCGACCGCGCGCGGCCGGGAGCCTGTGTAGAGCGCCCATTCGGCCTGCGCGGAGCTGGTGGAGCCGCCGTGGAAGAGCATTCCGAAGGTCGCCGTCGTGGCCGTGCGACAGCCGGAGATCTCAGCCGCCAACTTCTGTTCGTCCCCGGCGCCGCTGAACATCAGCACCTCGGAGCCGAAGTCGCCCCCCGCAGCGGGGGCGCCGGCGGGCCGGTCTGGGGCAGCTCGCGGAAGGCGACGCAGGCCAAGATCTGCGCCCCACCCGCAGCGGGGGCCTTCGAGATCAACCTGAAGGTCGCGGGCGCCCCGCGCGGGTTCGAGGCGATCTCCTCGGCCTCAGCGGCTGGCTGCGCGCAAATCGTAGCCGTCGGCGCGCTCTGCGAGCTGCCCCAGACCCAGCCCGCCGACGCCGCCCGCGGACGACGTCGGCTTCCAGGCGCTGACGCCATTGCAATGACGTCGATAAGGTGCAGAGGAAGAAGAATTGGGCTGCGGAGATCGCCGACGGTTGCCTGGCCGCGACGGCGAGCATCGAGACGACGCTCCAGGACGACCGGGCGCTCTGCGCGGGCTCCCCACCGCGCGCGGTCGACAACGAGCTGGGCGCGCAGGGCCCGGCGCACTTCCAGGGCCCCATTGGGCTCGCGGCCGATGGCGGCGCGGAGGGCCTCGCGAGGAGGCGCCAGGCGGAGCTCCAACTTGGCCGAGTGAGCACGTCGACGACGATGGGGCACAGCGCGCCCGAAATCGCCGGCGCGCTGCCCGTCTGCTCCTCGCCTCCTGGCAGCCCGAAGGTCGCGGACATCCGGCGCGGGCTCGCGGCGATCTCCCGTGCCTCCGCGGCGGGCTGCACGCGGGCGGTGGCCCTCGGCGCGTTCCTGGAGCCGCCCCAGGCCCAACCCGCCGACGCTTGCCGCCGCAGGCGGCGTCGGCTTCCGCGACGCCCAGTGATGCCGATGAGGCGCAGCAGAGGAATTCGGCGGAGATCGCTCACGGATGCCTGGCCGCGATGGCAATTATCGAGACGACGCCCCAGGGCGGCGGGGCGCTCTACGCGGGCTCCCCACTGAGCGCGTTCGGGGGTGAGGTGGGCGTGGTGCTAGGGCATCTTCGCCCGCCTGCGCCAGACCGAAATAGAGCGCGGCCGCGCGCCCATTCGGGCGACGGAGTACCGTGTCATCCCAGGGCGCAGCGGCATGCTGCTGGGTTGCCTGGCAGTTCTGGAGCGGCGGGAGGCAAGTGGACGGGCATTTTGCCTATGATTTCGGGCATGATGTACCCGATCATCTTGAACGTGCTCGCTCCGCCGAGCTGGAGCTCCGCCCGGCGGCCGGCGCCCCCTGGCGAGGCCCTCCGCGCCGCCATCTGCCGCGAGCCCAATGGGGCCCCGCAAGTGCGCCTGGCCCTGCGCGCCCAGCTCACTCTCGACCACGCGCGGCAGAGAGCCTGCGTGGAGAACCCGCTCGGTCCGCGCGGAGCCAGTGAAGCCGTCGTGGGGGCATCGGCCCTTGCGACGCCCGTCCTGGAAGAACATGCCAATGATAGAGGCGCGAATAGGACATCGAATATTGGCACGCTCAGAACAAAAGCACAAACACGATCATGTGCACGCACGAACACACAACACACAGACACATGACACGCGCACACACGCACACATGACGCGACAGGCGAACCCCGCGCACTCCCCACAGGAGCACTCCGTTAGCTGCAGCCCCTGACGCGGAAACCTTTTGGACCACCCCACCCCCCCGCTAGCCCACACCCCACCCCCCGAGCAGAGGAGAGGGCGAGGAGGAGAGGCCATGCCTCAGCCCAGCCCCGAACTACTACGCGAATGTGAGGACGTGGGACAGAAGTTGAGATCAGGCCCCGAGCGCGCCGCCAAGCCATCGCCCCCCGCCCGCCAGGAAAGGGGGCCCACTCCCTACGTCGCCAGGGAGAAAGACCCCCACTCCCTGGGGGGCGGCGCAAGACCACCTCCCGGCGCAATGGAGCGACCAGAAGGCGACGACGCCCCAGCGGACAGACCGCCCGAGCACATTCCCCACCGGAGCTGTTTTTCTTATGTTTCCTGCGTTTATACTGGGCCATAGAAGCCCTCTGCGCGCGCTTCGGCGGCGCCTCCCCGCCCGCCCTCCCCCCCGCCCATTGCACCCCCCCTGTCAATCGGCGCTCTACTCCGCAGAGGTCGGGGGGGCGCAACTTCGCGGCCCTTCGGAGAGGCACCTGAGGATCAAGAGGCGCAGACCGAGGCGCCTCACCTCGCCTGCCGGTCCCCGGTGATCAAGCGGGACCCAGCCTCGCGCCGCCCGTTCCGCGGGGGAAGATTCCAGGAATCCAACCGCCCCCGCGCATGCATGGCAACGAGCCGTGCCCGCCCGCCCCACGCATAGTAGCCGGGGCCAACGTAGTTAGCGGTGAGGAGCACATGAAGGGTCGCACCTGGGACGTGCTCCCAAACCGCAGCCCCGCCGCACCAAGCGTAGGTCACCGTGAGGCGACGGGAAAAGTCCGGGCTGGGAGGAGCCCGAACGATCCCCCATCTGTGGGCTGGCCGCCCCCAGGCGCCATCGCAATTCTGCGCGCGCATTCGACCGAACGCACCCCCGGTCGCCATCGAGTGGCTAGACGATTGTTGAAGATGTCGGCCGCCAAACCAAATTCTTCTTTTGCTTCTCCTCAGTCTCGCTGGGCGTCGGCGCGCGGGCGCCGAGGCCCCCCGCCGCGGCCGGGGCGCTGGCGGCCCGGTCTCTGGGGCCGCGCAGAGCCAGCAGCCCAAGCGCCAGTGGCGGCCGCCGCGGCCGCGGCCGCCGATGCGGCCGCGCGGCGGCAGCAAGCGCGCCAGCGGCCGTGGCGGCGGCGCCCGCGGGGCGGGCCGCTCATTCACGCGGCGCCAGCGGCGCCCGTAGCCCCCGCAGCGCTGGCGGTGCCAGCGGCCCACGAGGAGCCGGCAGCCCCCGTGGCGCAGTCACTGGCGCCCGCGGCGCACGCGCCGCCCGCGGCGGCCAATGGCGGCGAGCCGCGCGGGGCGGCGGGGCCGCCGCGGCAGCGAGGGCCGCCACGGCGCAGGGAGCGCGCGCGGCGGCCGCGGCGGTCCCGGCGCAGGGGGCGCCGGCGGCACCACGCCGCTACCGCCGCCGCCGCGCCGCTGGGGTATCCACGGCGACGGCGGCTTTGGCCGCGGTGAAGGCGGCGGCCAGAGCCAGCGCAGCCGCGCGGGGGGCGGCAGCCGCGGCAGAGCCCGTGGCGCCGCCAGCGCAAGGGCCCCCAGCCAGCCCGGCGCCGCCGCGGGCACACACGCCGAGGCGGCGGCGGCGGCCGCGGCGCGCGGCCTGGGCGGCGCGGGCCCCCGGGGGAGTTGAGCCCCCCTGGGAGACGCCTTGAGCAAGGGTACGGAACACACACACACACACACACACACACACACACACACACACGTGCGCACACACAGTGGGGGGGGGCATACCCTAATTGGGGAAGAAGGGGCTCCGGAATCTTTAGAGGCGGAAGAGGAGGAGGAGGAGGAGGAGGAGGAGGAGGAGGAGGAGGAGGAAGGAGGAGGAGAGGGAGGGAGGGATGAGGACCAGGACGAGGACGAGGACGAGGACGAGGACGCGGACGAGGACGAGGACGAGGACGAGGACGAGGACGAGGACGAGGACAAGGACGAGGACGAGGAGGACGAGGGACGAGGACGAGGATGGAGGAGGGAGGAGGAGGAGGGAGGAGGGAGGAGGAGGAGGGAGGAGGGAGGAGGGAGGAGGGAGGAAGGAGGAGGGAAGAGGAGGAGGAGGAGGAGGAGGAGGCGGAGGCGGAGGCGGAGGCGGAGGCGGAGGCGGAGGAGGAGGAGAAGGAGGAGGAAACAGAAAAATAATAAGAATGATAATGAGAATCAGAAGAAGAAGCATAATAATGATAAGAAGAGGGATATAAAGGAACATACGACGAAGAAGAAGAAGAAGAGGAGGAGGAGGAGGCGGAGGAGGTCTGATTGTGTAGGCCAGGCGCCCAGATTTAAATGAGGAGGAAGAGGAGGCGGAAGAGGAGTAGGGTTTCACCCTCCCTCCTCCTCCCCCGTAACCCATCCACCGAGAAAAAGATGATGATGATGATGATGATGATGATGATGATGATGATGATGATGATGATGATGATGATGATGATGATGATGATGATGATGATGATGATGGTGATGATGCTGATGATGATGAGGAGGAGGAGGAGGAGGAGGAGGAGGAGGAGGAGGAGGAGGAGGAGGAGGAGGACGAGGGGACTCGAGTAGGACGGGAGCTTTCTCCCCATGAAGTATCCTTCTACTCCCCCCACCCCTCTCCTGCCCACTCCTCCCTTCTTATCCCCCTTTCCGGAAAAGGTCGGGTCCAGGAGCCAGTGGTCGTTTTTCGGATGGCCTTGGCCTGCTCTAAGATCACACCGTTCTCGTCGGTCTCGCCGTCGCAAACCTCAAGATGGCCCGGGGGAGAGAGCGATGATAGCAGATTCGAAGCTCACGTGATACCATCCTACCCCTCTCCTCCTTCATCTAGCAGGCACCTGTGGGGCGACGAGGATAGGGGGTATGTCATATTCCACCTAGTCGACAGCGGCGACAGATACTGTTGCTGCTCGAGCGTCGCAGTCGGGAGTAGATTTCACACGTTGTTTCGTCGCGGCCCAATCCGACCCATAATCCTCCTGGTCCTCCTCGCCTCCACATCCTCAACTTCTTCCTCTTCCTTTTTCTCCTCCTGGTCCTCCTGGTCCTCCTGGTCCTCCTGGTCCTCCTCGCTGCCTCCCCCTCCCGACTCCTCACCCGAACCCCCGAGCCCCGCGCCCCCCGTCAGCAGCAGTAGCATCGGGTACGCGAGTATTGATTGCCCCTGCGCGCGTTTGATCCGCACCCGTACCACACCCAGCCGGGTGCTGGAACACTCGTGATGATAGTTGGACCAACGCTCGCGACGACGACGACGACGACGACGACGACGACGGCGACGACGACGACGACGACGACGACGACGACGACGACGACGACGACGACGACGTCGTTCGGGGTGGTGCATCGCTTCGTTGTTGACCAAGCAGGAGCGCCAGGAGCCCAGAGCACCCAGGGAGGGAAGACCGGGAGGCCGCCCCTGCAGCGCCCGCCGCGGCGGCGCCAGAGCCCGAGGCCAGCGGGGCGTTGGAATCGGCTGCGGGTACAGTCGGTCCGAGGTCTAAGATCCTGGTCGGTTTGGCGAGGGTGCCTCACTTCATTGTGTTGGCGGCGCGCAGAGGGGGGTAGGAGAAGGGGGGAAGGCTTCTTAGAAGCACCCCTGCTTCTTAGAAGGTGCGGGCCTTGTCTATAGGTGGACCGGCGCCTTCTATGAAGCAGCCTCCTTCCAAGAAGCCTTCCCCCTCTGCCCCTACTCCCCTTTTGCGCGCCGCCAAATAAGATCGAGGTCGGTGCCGCGAGGGTACCCTACTTCATTTTGGCCGGCGGAGGGTCTCATGCTGTTGAAGGATGTTCTTCTGTCCCAGATCCGATTGTAAGAGTGACTGTTCGCCGGAGTGACCTTGGGTGCGGGCCTACATGTCGGCACGTTCGACATTGGTAATCCTAAAACCCTAATGGTGGAACTTAGCGAACAAATCCCCCGGGACTGTTGTAAAAAATCGTGAGTTTTCGAACAGTCGCGGGGGATTGTTTTAAGAATTCCATAACAGCGTTAGAGAGGAGCAGAAGGGAGAAACAACGGCGACGATTGGACGCCATAAGATGTCAGTGGAGGCGTTCCGCCGTGAAAAGTGGAGAAGAGGAGGAAAAGTAGGGAGGAGGACGCCGACGAAGATATGGTGGAGAAAGAAGAGTAGGTGGAGATGGGAGGGGAGGAGGGGAGGAGGACGACGAATACTTTGATTCGGAGAAGGAGGACGCGGAGGAGAAGCAGGAGGTGGAGGGAAATGGAAAAGGACGAATACGTCGGAGGAGCAGGGGAATAAGAGGACGGAGGAGGACAAATCGGTAAAGAAAGAGGGGAACGACGACGCTCATTGAGCGATTCGTGTGAATGTGGCGGAGGACGACGAATAATGAGAAAGAGGGCGACGAAGAGGAGGAGGAGGAGGGGAGGGAGAGGGAGGAGGGCGAGGAAAACAGGAGGACAAAGAGAAAACAGCATGAGGAGAATTGGAAAAAAAAAAGAGAGAGAGAGAGAGAGAGAGAGAGAGAAGAGGAGGAGGAGGAGGAGGAGGAGGAAGAGGAAGAGGAAGAGGAATAAGAGGAAGAAGAGGAGCAGGAGGAGCAGGACGAGGAGGAGGAGGAGGAGGAGGATCAGTAGGAGCAGGAGGAGGAGGAGGAGGAAAAGAGGAGGACGAAGAGGAGGAGGAAGAGAAAAAAGACGGGTGCAGGAGGACGAAGGCGAGAGCGAATGGGAATATTCAGAAACAGCAGGAGGAAAGAGGACGAGGAGGAGGAAATTTTGAAGGATATCGAAGAGGAGGAAAACGATAAGGAGGAGGGGCAAGAGAGAGAGGGAGAAAAAAACGTGGCTGATGAGGAGGAGGAGAAGAGGAGGAGGAGGAGGAGGAGGAGGAGGACGAGGACGAGGACGAGGACGAGGACGAGGACGAGGACGAGGACGAGGACGAGGACGACATTTCATCAATTAGGAGAGGTAATTAGGGGGAGGACGAGAGCGACGACGGAAAAGTATAACTCACCCCATCCATGTCGCAATGTTTGGTTCAAACCGTTCTTCGGTGAGGTTTCGTTGTTCCCATCTCGAAGAGATGGGCGAGGGCCGCGTGCGCGCGCGCGTTGCGCGTTACATTACGGGAAAAGAACTCCCAGCAGCGAGGACGTTGACGCCGGCCGCAAACGCGCGCGACCGCAGTGATGGAGGCGACGGCAGAGAACATCGTCGAGGCCGCAGTAGCGGACAAAACGGCGGCCGCCGAGGTCAGCAGGGCAGAATGGCGGAGAACAACGCGACGAGTGGGCAGGCGGCCGCTTGAACGGCGGGGAAGATAGCGGACGGGGAGGCACGCGGTGGAGCGGATGAGAAAAAGGTTTGTTCGAGCGGGCGGGGTGGCGAGTGGCACACCAGCCGCAGTAGCGGGGCACGCGCAGGGCCCGCAGCCAAGTGCAGCGGCGCACGCGAAAGCCGCTCCGTCGTCTGCCCCGCCCCGCGAGGATGGCAAAGAGAACGGCGCAGTTGCGCTCGGCAAAGGAAAAGGCGCAGTCGCGCCAGTCGCATAGGCAGCGGCGCCCGCCGCGTGCGAGCTCGAGCATTTCGGAAAATGCGCCAAAAGCAGGAACGGCAACTACAGCCAACGCAACGCGGCGTTGAAGTTCTTTCGAGGTGAGTTGGAAGATCGCGCGTGCACCCGCACCTTCGACGCCGCAGTTGCGGAGCAGATCCATCGCATCATCAAAACCAGAAACAGCGGGACACATCGGGGCAACGCAGACTGGCAGTTTAGCGGCGACAGCTTCACTTCCTGGGCCGGGCTGGAGATGGTCGCGCTGCTGGGCGCGTCTACGGTGGGGCGAGTGGCGCGCGGTAGTGGTCTCGGCGGAAACCGCAGTCGCGGTTTGGTCAGTTGCGAGATTTGTCCGCGCCCGGATTCGCGCGACCACAACGGACGGGCGAAACGCGCGCGCGACGCGAGCCAGGGGCACGTCAAGCTGCGCCGCTGGGATTCCCCCGCCCGCCGCGACGCCGGCCGGCTCGGGCGTTCGCATTCGCCCCGAATGGCCCAAAACAAATTCGACGCGCACGAGGTGGAATCCCGCCGGAGCGCCGCGCGCCCGCGGTGGATGGGGCTCGGCCAGAGCCGCGGGCCAGGCACGCTCCGTTGGCGCAAGCAGGCGGGCGCCGACGAAACGCCGGGGCGCTTCGACGGCACGAGAGGGGTTCAGTTGCACGCGTGGCGGCAATTGCCGCAGCAATTTGCAGCGTTGCGCGCATCAAACCGCAGTCGCGGCGCTTGCACATCCCGGCGAGGCGGCGCGCCACGCCCGCGAGCACGCGGTCGCAGTTGCGGCGACGCTGCCAGCGACGACGCAGGCCAATCAAGTCGGCGCGGCCGCAGTTGCGGCGCTCGCAGCCGCAGTCGCGGCAGGCGGGCGCTTGGCGGAGAGCGGATCGTCGTCGCCCCCCCCCACCTTTTCGCCGTCAGAATTATTGCGCGCTTTTCTCGCGCGCCCTCTCCCCCGCGCACTTGGTGTCCATTCCTCCTCGTCGTTATCCTCGCTCCTCGCTGCAATGCCGCCTCCTCGTCTGAATGCTCCTCCCGCTATCTCCGCCCGACCCTTCGCCCCCCCCCCCCCCCCCCTTTCGCTCGCCGCAGCCCCCCCCCCTCCCCGGCCCCCCCGACCCCGCGCCGGCGGGGGCGGGGGGGCGCCGCGCCCACGCCGCCGCGGCGCACGCGCGGCGGCATGCGTTTACTAGTCGAGACGCGGCCGAAGCGCACGCGAGGCCGCCCCTCGAAGCGCAAGCCAGCCGAAGGGGCCGATGGAGCCGGAGGCGCCGTCGGCGAGCCTGCAGGAGCTGAAGGTCAACCTGCTCAGATCGACAATGAGCTGAAGACACCGAAGGCGAACCTGAAAAGGAGGCGGGCGGCCCTCGCCAAGCAGGGGGCAGAAGACGCAGCTGCGGGGGCCGCAGTTGCGGAGGCGCGCGGCGCTTCTGAGACGGAAGTCGAGGAAGAGGGAGAGGAAGAGGAAGAGCCAGCAGTCGCAGGAAACCCCGCTGCCGCAGCGGGAAACTTCAACGACAACAGCAGGACAGCTGCGAAAGAGGAGGCGGCGGAGGAGCAGGAGCAGGAGGAGGAGAAGCATGAGGACGCATGGTCTTCTTACGCAGGTACTTCAGAGGAGGAACAGGCCGCCGAACGCGCTGCTCGGGCGCTCGAGCCGCCGAGAGCAGCCAAGGACTCATGCAGAGCCCAGCTGCGCGCGCGGACGGGAGAAGGGCAATTGCGCGCTCAGGGGCCGAGAACGCAGTTGCGCGCGCGGGGGCCGAGGCCCGCGCCCAGCAGACGCTCCAAGGCGGACTTGCGCAGTCGCGCGGAACAGTTGCGCGCGGAGCGCGGAGGCCCAGGGGCAGCCGAACCTTGGGCCAGCTACTCCCAGAGCCAAGTGGAGCGCCGAGCGGCTTCGGAGCCCGGCGCCAACGGGGCCCGCAAACAGCGCCGACGGCGAAGTTCACGGGGGAGGGGGGGAGGAGGGGCTACGCGGGTCGCCTGCGACGGCCGCGGCGCCTCGATTCCTTTCGCCTCCGGCGCCGCGGCCGCCTCCGGGGCCGCTGCCAGGCAGACTGCGCCCCCCGAGTCCGCAGTCGCGGAGAAGGGGTCGAGCCGCGTTCCGCGATCGTCGCGCTGCCGGCCGTCAACGCGGCGATCCTCGCGACGCAGGTCAAGAAGCAGGATGCGTCCGAGTGGGCTTACTGGCAGACGGCTGGGACCCCGCTCGCCCTTTTCGGCCCCGACCCGCCGGCCGCGCTGCGCGGCCCCCCGAGGAGGCCGCGGCCGCGGGAGAAGAGACGCGCGGCGGCCCGGCAGAAGCGACCAGCATCAGGAAGGACGCGGGGATGGGGGGTACTCTTGGAGGACGGTCGACTTGATCGGACCTGGCGGGATCTCCGCTGGCCTGGCGCCTCGGCGCGGCCATCGGGTCGCAGTTGCGGCGCGGGGCGGCGGGGGACAGCGCTGCCACTGGCCCCCGACGTGGATTCGCGGGGGTTTGCGCGGAACCCTGGCGCGACACCCCCTTGTTCACGCGTCCACGAGGCGCCGGGCCACGCCCTTGAGCGAGAAGGTCGCAGCCGCGAGGTGGGGCGCGGATCAGCGGATCCAATAAGCCATGGGATCCGCCCACGAGCACGACGCGCGGCTCCTCCGCGGCTTTCTCGGCGCAGAGCGCGACGTCTTCAGCGGGTCATGCCGCAGTTGCGGCGCGCGCGGGCCTTGCCCGCTCGCGGTGGTCTACTCGGCGGGGCCGCGGCTCGGCGCGCGCTCGGAGGGGCGCCCCGCCGGGGTCAGTCCGAGTTACGTTGTGACGTCGTGCCCACGGGCATGCGCAACGTGCGGATCGGCACCTGCGCGCGCGCCTGTCCGCCGCCGCTGCCCGACTGGTTGCGCGAAAATGGCTCTTCCGAAATCGCGCGGCACCGCGCGCCGACGTCGCGCGCGCCGACGCGGCTGCGGCGCGCAGACCGCAGTCGCGGCATTCGCGCGCGCACGGGGAGGCCGCGGTTGAAGCCGCCGGGGGGGGGGGGAGGGGGCGGGCGCCCAGCAGGAGCCAAACCCGACGTCTTTCCAGTGCGCCACCAGCGGGGCACCCGCCAGAACCTCATCTTCATCGGGCACGGCCTCGGCGGACAGAGCCCCATGGAAAGGCCCCAGATGGGCAAGACGATCAAGAAGCAGAAGGGGGCTGACCCCGAGGACCTTTGCGGCTGCAGTTGTGGACGAGCGCGGCATCGACATCGCCATGAGCGCGCCGCCGCGGTCGCGGCGCCACCCGCCGCAATCGCCGCTGTCGCGGGGCGCGCAGTGCAGACGCAGCGAGTTCGCGATGCCGCAGTTGCGGCTCATCATAAAAAGGAGGTCCATGATCGCCCTCTCCGCCGGCAGCGCCATCACCACGAATCACGGTGATCTTTCGCATCGGCACAACCTTCGCCATCGCCATCACCATGAATTAACGCTAGTACCGAACTCCATCGCCACAATTTTCATTAGATGTAGCACCATCACCAGCATCATCAACATCATGGCCACCACCATCTTCAACTTTCTAAGTAACCACCCTCACCACCACCGCCATCAGCAGCACCGACCCCGCCATCATCAGCGACACCAACGTCATCATCTCATCCGCAGCCGTCTGCGCACGCAGCCTTACGCGAGCTTTTGCACGCCCACTGAAACGCGCCAGGTGCCAGCGGAAGGCCTCGTTCGCGGCGCGCTCGCCAGGCGCCATGGCAGGAGCCGCGGTCGCGGCGGAGGAGGCGGACTTGGGCATCATCCAGGAGGCAGGTAGAGGGTCAAGCAAGATTCGTACGCCAGCGCGAATGATCGCTTCCCACGCGAACAACCGCGGCGGCCAGTGGCCTCAGGGCGAGAGGCCCCGCGAGCTTGCCGCGCAGATCATCGCGGCGGGCTTCGCAAGAAAGGCTGAACACGAGGACGCGTCCGCCCGGGACCCGGCGCAGGAGCCTGTAGCGAAGACGACGGATGACCCCGCCTTCCACCCGTTCACGGTCTTCAGCCACGAGAACGCGAAGGGGTTCCTGAAACGGCGTTTCAACCGTAGTTGCGCGACCGACGTGCTTGATTAATTCGCGCTCTCATTTGCGCCGCGTGCCGCGGGCGAACTTGAACGGGGCGGAGCGGCCGATCCCCGCCGACGTGGAATGCGCGGGCGCGGCGCGCGCGAGGCTCAACCGCGCGCCCGACGTGGGCGGCGGCGCCGACATGGGAGCAGTCGCGAGCCACGACCGTCGCCAGGAAGCTCGCGCAGGAGGGGGTGCCCATGGAGGTGCTCTCCCGGGAAATCATGGAGAAGGAACCCCCGGGACCTTCGCGCAACAGTCAATTCTTGAACGAAGGAACCGACGTCCAGATGCGGGCGACTGAAGTAGCAGCCACCCGCGTTCTTCGCGATGTTGTCGACCGCGCCCTGGCGACCGCAGTCGCGGACCAGGTGAAGTTTCAGCAGATCAGAGCAACCGTGTCTCGACAACTCGATCGGGTCGCCCAGGGCCCTGACTTCGTGGAGCTGTCTGATTTCATCGAGGGGCCCGGGGGCACCGAGCCCCCCTTCATCCCGCTGCTGTTCGGACTATGCCAGGTCGACGGGGACTCGACAAGGAAAGCCTTGCGACTCGGGGCCTTCGGCGTCGCAACGGGGATTGCAGACTCCGCGCCGCGGGTCGAGATTGCCGCGGCCATGCGAGCACGCATTAACGCGCCTCCGAAAAAAAAAGGTGGCGGTAGACACCGCGGCGCGGCGCGCGGGCCCAGGGGCGCTCTGGGCCGAGCCTGATCTCGCGGAGTACCTCAATACCATCGACGTGGCCATGGTTGATCTCCCCCACCACGTGGCCGAGGCTGTTTCAGCTATGGGCGCCGACGCAGCGCTCAAGTTGAAGAGGGTTCTGGCGATCAATGCCGTCGATGGCTTCGCGAGGTACATGAAGACAACCAAGACCTCTCAGTTTGGCCGAGTGGCAGCAGTCGCCCAGCGTTCAAGACTGGGGGAAAACGCCCGTGCCCGCCGCCGCTGCGGCCCTCGCTCAGCGGGCGCGCAGCGCGCCCGCTGTCGCGGGGGCGGGCGCCCGAGCGTCGCGGGGCCCCGCGCCTGGCAAACGCAGCGCAGTAGCGACCGCCGACCACGACGATGGAACCATCGGGTTCTGGCCTTGCGCCCCGAAAGCATCCAGAGTGCACGAGACGGGCGCGCGCCCTGACAGAGCGCGGGCGCAGGCGTGTTTGACGGGGCCCGCAGTCGCGGCGGAGACCGCGAACCCCCGCCCCCCCGCCCAGAGTTCAAGGCGCCGAAGGACATTACGCCAGCGGACGCGGCGGAGACGGGGAGGACATGGGGGCGGAATGCCTCCGAGAGCACGCGCCGGTTCTGGGCCGCGGCTAAGCTCGCGACCGCGGAGTCGCCGACGCGGAACAGTGCCGCCGGAAGCGCAGTCGCGCGGTTCAACTTTTCTCGGTCGCGCCCACCAGCGAAGGCGCTAGCGGAGTCAGGAGCGCCACGGGTCACGAAAGCGGCTTAATTAGCAATTCAACGCGCTGCAAACCGGGAATCGCGCGGTTCAACGCGGAGTTGCGGAAAAATGAGCCAGCGGTTGTCGCGCCCGGCGCGCGGACGCTCGAGCGAGCATCAAAGTCCCCGCGCAGCAGACCGCGGCGCGGGCGAAGAAGGGCGACGAACTGCTGTGGGAGACGAAGACCAAAGCGAATGCCAAGGCCAAGGCGAGCTCAGAAACGCGGCGCGCGGACGCGGCGAAGCAGGCGAAGGAGAAGGCTTCGGGGGCGCCAGCTGCGAAGAAACAGAAGAAGGGGTTCGACGGCCAGGGGAAGCTGGCGCTTCAGCCCAGCGCGACCGCAATGGCGGCAGTTGGAGAGCAGTTGCGGGCGCGCATTCGGACCGCGGCGGCGGCCGCGGCGGCTCTGTCGCCCTCGGAGCTCTAGACAATAGCGCGAACGCGCAAAGACGGCATTCCCCCGCGCTCTCACGGAGGAGTAGGAGGAGGACCACGAGGAGGAGGGGGATGGGGGAGGGGGAGGAGGAGGAGGAAAAGGAGGCGGAGAAGAGACACGCATCCAGAGAAATTGCCAGTTGCCAGATGCGCGGCACGGCCAAGTTCTTGAGCGCGAGGAGAAGCTCGAAGGGGACATGGAGGGGATGGGCCACCACCTGCGCAACTTCGGGGGCGCGGTGGCGAAACCCCAGCGGCGCGAAGACAAGTGCTCGCAGGTGCGCGCAAACCCTGCGCAAATCTTCGCCATCTTCGAAAGCGACGCGCCCGCAAAGCGCTACAACTACACGCGCGCCACAGGCGGCGAGTCGAATGGGGCGCACCCCGTCGGCGTTTGAGACCGCAGCGGCGGCGCCATGGGCCCCGTCGAATTCGCGAGGCTCTTCCACGAGAGAGAGGCGACGAAAGCAGGGGGCGTCTGCAACGCGTGCTCCAGGGCCGCGTTCGCGCGCGTACCCCCGGGCGAGTCCGCGGCGCACCTGGGCTCGCAGTTCAACGCCATGGCGGCGCGCGCGCGCGACGGGGACTTCGGGGCGCAGAAGCTGAACGAAATCTTCAACTGGTTCGTCCAGCACGTCCTGCAGCACAACGCGCAAGTGTGCGCGGGGGACTTCAACACGCGCATCTTCGACGTAGTCAGTTTATGCCGCAATTGTCGACGCGGCCGCGCGGGCCCCCCGGGAGACCGCGGGCGGCGCGCCCAGGGCAGACAGCACGGCGATTGCGTTCTTCGGCTTGCTTGGGGCCCACCGCGTCGCCAAAGGCCCGGGCGCCTTGCGCGAAGGCAGCGGCGGGCTCTCGGCGCGAGAGAAGCCCGACGAGTTCCCGACGTTCGATTGCCAGACTGGACCTGGGAAACCGCCGGAGACGCACCCGCCCGAGAAATTTATCCAGACGGACACGCCGCCCCCTTCTGTGACGCCATCCGACGCACCCGACACCGCAGTCGCGAAGCTCGACTGAGAGACGGCGCAGATCAAGCGAGGACCGCAATCGCGGAAGGGCGCGCATTAGGCTGGCACCGCGCCCATTCAAAACCCGACAGAAGCAGCTGGGCGTCGACATTTGAAAGGGTTCTCTGGGAAAGGCACGCAAAAGAGCGCGCTTCCCCTTGCTGACGTTCACGCGCAACCGCCCCCGCAGGTCGCCGCAGAAACTATCGGTGAGGCACCTGGGGCGGGACCAGAAGCGCGGGGGGGAGATGGGCGACGGCAAGGGCGACCACGATGAAGGCGACCAGCTGAAGGGCGACCAGCTGAAGGGCGGCCACCACAAGGGCGACCAGCACAAGGGCCACCAGCACCAGGGCCACCAGCAGCAGGGCACGGGAACCGCAGCCGCAAAGCTCTGGGCCGCGCTTGAGGCACAGGACGGCAGCGCCACTTACGCTGACACGGCTCGCGGCCCCCATGCCGCAGTAGCGGTTGGGCCAGTTCTTGGCAGGACTGGCGCAATGCGAAATGGCGTTCTTGGGAGTCATGGGATGCGGGATGGGGCCCCTGGTCGTCGCGAGACGAGGGCACCGCAGTTGCGGCTGAGACGCCTCAGTCGCGGCCTTGCGACCGCGAGCAGGCGGCCGACGGCAGTGCGCCGCACTCCGTCTGCTCAGTCGGGCAGCGCGTCGGCTCCGTCGACCAGTTCGTTGGACTGCGTGGCCAGCTACTGGGCGCCGTGGCCGCCGCCGCAATGAAACCGCAGCTGCGGCATCGCAGTGAAAAATCACCATCCTTGCTATAATTTTTCAACATTCTGAGTATAACAAAAAGTCCCAGGGGCCCGTTCCTCAGTCCCTGTATTAAGGCTTTTAGGATTACAGAAGGAGTGGGCGCGATTAAGGCTTTTAGGATTACAGAAGGAGTGGGCGCGATGCCCACTTGCAGTTTACGCTCATGTTGACAAGGACCCCCTGTCCCCGTCGCGCTGCCCATTGGAGACAGGAGGCCGCATGCCCAACAGCGGCCGCTGCCGGTTTTGACTGACATTACTTGTTGGGCATCGTTCAAGTTCTTGTCCGTGCCAGCTCTGGGCGCCCATGACAGGCCCCACCAGCACGCTCGGATTTGGCGCCTCCGCGGCTTCCCTGACGCCGCGCGCCAAAAGTCACTCTTGCCCAGGGCCGCTCTTGCACGCATCCGATAAATGTGCGGATGCGGGCGTTAGAAGCGGGAAGCGGGCGGCGCACGGCAGGCTTTCGAGCGAAGCTTGTCGGAGGAATGCATGGGGGTTCCTCCAAACAGGGATGTTGGCAACTGGCAACACCCTCCGCCTCCTCAAGGGAGGCATCGACCCCAGCGCGAAGAAATTCTTCGGCCGCAGCATACCTACCAGGAGGAGGTCAGCGCTGCGTCGCCCATTTTAGTCCCCGGTCGGCTCCGCTCCGTTTTCGTCGATCAGCTAGTGGTTTCACGCCGTGGAATCATGCAGTGAAAGGTTGAAAGGCTGAAAGAGGGGCGCACCAGCGCAAACCCAAGACGCATCATCGACGTTGCAATAAGCCCCCCCTCCATGTCTCCCCTCAAAAGGGCCCACCAACAATTTGCTCTCATGGCTGGAAATGCCCATTGTAGTGACAACCGTTTGAGGATGTTCAAGCTTGCCAGAACATCCCTGAACCTTTCGAGCGTCGCGAATACATGTGATTGTTGCGTCCTGACAATTTTCATTCGCGCCAGGACCCCGTTCCTGGGATTTCCACACCGCGAATCAACGCGACAGTTGCGCCCTGATCTTCGCAAATACTGCCAGAGCACAATTCCTGAAAATCGACTAGGCGAATCCTTGAACATGCTGCCACGTTTCAAAACGAATTTGCGCTGCCGAGCGCCGCATATTGAAAATGAGCAGCCATTCATCCTTGCAACGGTTTTCAAACGTTTGGGACAAATGCGCGCGGCAAAAAAAATGTACGCCCTCCATCCGTAAAGCGGCTGCATGCGTTTAAGACGACAGCGCGCGCGGCGCTAAGGCGAAAGCCACATTTTGAATACCACTCGCCTTCCAACCTTGAAGCAGTTGCTGATTGCTACTGAGGGTGTGCGCGGCGGTGGGGCGAAAACCACATTTTGAAAACGGCCCGCCCTCCATCCGTGAAATTGCTGCAACTTCAAATTTTAGACCCGGAAGCGGTGAGAAAGTCTGAGGTGAAACGCATGGCCAGCCCTGCCAGCGCGACAGGGACGAGTGTTTACAACGAGAAGGGTTGGAGGAAAGGGGGAGGGAGGAGAAGGAGGAGGACGAGGAGGAGGAGGAGGACGGACGCTGGAGGAGGAGGGAGAGAAGGAAGAGGAAAAGGACAAATAGGAGGAAGAGAGGAAGAGGGAGAGGAGGAGGGAAATGAGGAGGAAGAGGGGGACTAAGACGAGGACGTGGGGCGGAGGACGGAGCAGCGATGAGCGAAGAGGAGGGGGCGGAGGAGGACGAGGTGGAGAAGGAGGGGGACGAGGTGGAGAAGGAGGAGGAGGCGGAGGAAGGAAAGGGGACGGAGGAAGAAGAATAGGAGGCGGAAGAGGAGTAGAGGAGGAGGAGAGGAGGAGGAGGAGGAGGAGGAGGAGGAGGAGGAGGAGGAGGACAAGGAGGACGAGGAGGACGAGGAGAACGAGGAGGACGAGGAGAACGAGGAGGACAAGGAGAACGAGGAGGAGGAGGAGGAAGAGGAAGACAAGGCGGAGGCGGAAGAGGAGGAGAGGAGAGTTGAGGGGAGGGGAGGAGAGGAGAGGAGAGGAGAGGAGAGGAGGAGGAAGAGGGGGAGGAGGACGACGAGGAGGACGAGGAGGACGACGAGGGGTACGAGGAGGAACAGGAGGAACAGGAGGAGGACGGAGGACGAAGGACGGGGGAGGGAGGGGAGGCGGAGGAGTAGGATGAGGAAGGCGGCATCCAGGAAGGGGAGGCCGCGGCGGCGCCCGCCGCGGCGGCCCCCGAGCCTGATGCTGGCGAGGCGCCTGAGGCGTGCGGGCGCGGGGCGCGGGCGGGAAGGAGCCGTTCCCCCAGCCTTCATGGCCCTCACCCTGCCCCTTCGTTCCCTCCCCCCAGTTTTCCTCCGCCCCTCTGCCGTCACCTCCCCCCCCCTCTCGTCCTCCCCCTCCCCCCTAGCCCGCATCCAGGATGTGCAAACATGGATTGAGGCGGGTGGATCAGCGACCGGTCTTTCTTTCGTGCCAGATCGGCACCTCCCGTTGCCAAATCACGTGACTTGGCCTCATGTGTCGGGGCGTGTTCTCCCTGGTCTGGATCTGGCGCCCACGCGCCAGATCCCCGGATCCGCACTCGACCCCAGGCCTGCCAGCCCTCCCTTCCTTTTTCTCCCCCTTTCCTCCTCCCTCCCCTCCCCCCATTCCTTTTTATCTTCAGTCGGACAAGGTGCCGTGCCGCCGTTTGGCCCAGTGCCAGCGCGTACAAACGCATTCGCCCGAGAAGGAAAGAGCCCGTCTGATTAAATTACGTTCGCCTCCTCATTGCCTCAAGCCCCCACAAGTGCAGTTGTTAGCTGACTTCGGAGCGATCCCAGCTCGCGATCCACAGGAGCTGCGCAGAATGTGATTTGGACGCGCACCCGCATTTCTCCCACTCCTCGCATTGGTACCACCCTCCACTCCTTGAACAGTTGTTTTGCAGCCCCGCGGGCAATTCGCCCCGGGCATTCACAGAGACGAGGAGACCAAGGACGCCAGACCGTGCGATTCCGTCGATATGAGAGATCCACCTGTGCGCCACGGGGTGGCATCAGCATCCCTTCCGTGACAGCCCTGTTCATGCTTACCTGCATGATGACAGCAGGAGCCGGACAGGTGGAGGCAGAGGCAGCATCACCAGCCTCAAGCCCGAATGCGGGAAGTGCGCGATCCTCCAGCGGGTGCACGTGGGATGAGGGGTCTAGGTAGGAGTTAGCAGCCATGCTGGAAGTGCACAATATTCAAGCGGGCGTGAATGGAATTCCCTCATTGGAATCCGAACAACCGTAGAAGACAGGCTTTGGCATTGTTCCACGTTTCAACGTGCCAGGGGGCACGGTGGCGGATCTAGATTATTTGATACTTCGAGAGGAGAGGACACGACGACAGAACCGAAAAGTTCCCCCCGATCTAACCCATTGTAGGAAATGACGCTATGGGGCGGCAGCCATGGGGTGGGCCCGTGGCTTCGGGCGCGCCAGCGTGTAAAAACGTATAAAGGCATTGTGGACTCGAAGACGCAAGCGTGAAGTAAGGTACGAGTGGTTGTGGTTTTGGGAGCGCTCACCAAGTATACTGTAGTTAGGATTCTGGTTTTGGGAGTGCCGAAGCATGAATGTTACCAGGGACTTCGGCCTCGGGGACGCAGACATGTGGTCATGTGCCATGGGCGTTGGCCTCGTGAGCGCGAGTTTGGCGTAATGTACTATGGATTGTGGTTTGGGTAGTGCGAGCTTGGCGTGATTTACTATGGGATGTGGATTGGGGAGCGCGGACTTGGTGTAAGTTCAAAAGGATTGTGGCCCCGTGGGCGCGAGTCTGTCCAAACATGCGAACACGGCGTGATTGGCCAGGGATTGCCGCGTAAGTTGCAAGGGAATGTTCCCTCGGTGGTGTCAGCTTGGCGTAATTTGGGACGGGTTGTGACTTCGGGAGCGCGAATGTGTTGTGCTTTGATGTGTCCCATGGCCCCAACAGACATTCTTCACGCTTCGTATGTCCCCACCGGCCGATTCAGAAGCCCTGCCCATGAGAGCTGACGGGAAAAGGGACGAAGAGACACATCTTGGGAAACAATGCGAGCAACCAGGGTGAACCGAGAGATCTTTGGGAGTGAGGGGGTGGCCTTGGAAGCCCTCTTCGGGCCATCCTTGGAGGGGCGAGGGGAAGAGGAGGAGGAGCAGGAGGAGCAGGAGGAGGATGAGGACGAGGAGGAATAGGAGGACGAGGACGCGGATGAGGACGAGGACGAGGAGGACGAGGATTGAGTACTCATGGAACCATCTAGAGGTATTATTGCGGCGTCTGCTGCTGCTGCTGCTGGTGCTCTCTGGGAGTTTAGGGGGCCTTGTTGGAACCCTCTTGAGATCATCTTCGAGGCCATCGAATACAGGATGGGGGGGGGGCAACTCATCCCCCCCCTCAGGAGCCCGCAAACCGCTTCCTGGGGCTCCCAGAGTGCTCTTGGGCGCGTTTGGAGCGGTCTTGGGGCCGTATGGAGCATCTTGGGAGCCATCTTGAGCCAGTTTGGGTGATTTGAGCCATTTTGGAGGTCATCTTGGGCTCTCTGAGGCCGCTCGGGGGCCTCTTGGGGGCCTCTCGGGTGCCTCGTGGAGGCCTCTTGGAGCTTCTTGGGGCGCTCTTTGGGCCCTTTTTGGAGCCTCTTGGGAGCCCTGGAGCGCCTTTGGGGGCCATCTTGGGAGGTTATCTATCAAGAGAGGGGGTTCCTTTATGTTTGTCCCCCCCTCGGGAGCCACGATCATCGTGAGGGGTGTCAGAAATTGGCCCTCCCAGGAGCCGAAAAAAGACCCCCAAACCACCCGCACCCCCCCAAAAAAAAGTCCAGGGGAGGGGGGAGGGGGAGGGGTCAAGACTCCCTCCCCGCCCGCAAGCCGTCTCGCTCACTCCCACCCGCCCTCCCAACACATACGTAGCACCCGAGCCTGGCCCGAGCCGCAGCATATTCAGCAGTCGTCTTTGGGCAGCTACTGGGGGCGAATCCACCGCCGGTCTCCGCCGCCGCCGCCGCCGTCCGCCGCCGCCGCCGCCGCCGCCACCGCCGCCGCCACCGCGGCCGCCGCCGCCGCTGTCCGCCGCCGCCGCCGCCAGAGCGCCGCCCGCCGCCGCCGCCGCCCCCGCTGCCGAATCGCCGCAGCCGCTGCCGCCACCGCTGCCGCCGCCGCCACCACCGCCGCCGCCGCCGCCACCGCCGCCGCCACCGCCGCAGCCGCCGCAGCCGCTGCCCCCGCTGCAGCCGCCGCAGCCGCCGCCGCCGCCAAGTGTACTTAGCACTTAGCATCATTTTTTGACAGGGATGGTGGGGGGAGGCCACATCGGGTTCGCTGCGCATGCTCTGAATGTGGAGGCAGAGTGTGTTCTGTATTGTTTTTACCGGGATGGTGGGCGGGGGGGAGGGGCGCATGGTCTCGGGTTGGCTCCCAGTCGCCTGGGGGAGGGGGTGTATATTAATAGGGAACAGTGATAAAACCCTTCCCCGAAGGGGGAGAGGTTTTTTGGAAGAGGGAAGAAACACATCGATAGACCACCTACGCCCACAGGGCTGGTGGGATTCAGATTACGTGATTTTGGGGTTGGATCCGGATCGTTTTCGGGGTGGCTTTCGCGCGGATCTCAATCACCCCAACATTGAAATTATAAAAGAAGACGCTACAGATCTATAAGTGGAAAACTTGTAGTGATGGGAACAGCACACACAGCCTAGTCCACGCAGTTTGTTGGCCCCCAAGGGGCCCAGCGAATTCATCCCCGCCGTTTTTATTAGTGAACCCGTCCCTTCCTTTTGACCGCGCGATCTGTGGAGGATATCGACGATAAGATCTAACAGCCAGCCATCAGTTTCTTGGTCTATCGCCTGCGCGCCCACAGGGAAGGCAGAGGGGCAGGCCGTTTCAGAAGCCGCAGAGGACTTCTCAGAAGACCAGAACGTTTCAAAAGTCTGGAGGCTTCCTGAGCCTTCTGAGAAGGCCCGCCCCCTTCTGCCTTCCCCCTTGAGCGCGCCGTCGACTCTGGCCATGGCGAGCGAAATGGGGAGGGGAGGGGGGCTGACAGCATCCGGAAGGGAAGGCCCCGCCAGAGTCGCCCGCCGCCGCGGCGCCGGAGCCCGAGGCAGACGGGGGTGGGGCGAAGGTGGGACGAGTGCCATGTCCTACAGTCAGCGTACACTGGTGCGCTCAAGAACTTGTGCTCAGCGTGTCGCGCCACCAGCGCTGGCCCACTGCGCTTCGGCGCGACACGCTATGCACGCCCCCGTCCCCAGCATGGACGTCCCGAGCTTCCCCCCAGCCTCCCAGCCCGCGGAGCAGAGCGACACGCCATCTGCTCGCGGGGCACAGCGTGTCGCCGCGGCCGCCGCCGCACGCCAAGCAAGAGTTCCTGGCCGTGCGCCCTGAGATCCGAGGGGCGTGGGAGAGCTACCTCGGGCTCCCCGCAGGGTCCCGCGGATCGATCTGGCTCGGCAGTTGTACATGACGATGGAGCAGGTCCAGGGTCGCGGAATGCCGACTGCCCACCTGCGCCGATCGTGACCAGGACCACCTTGGGCCAAGGATGCGCACACGCGCAAAATGGTTGTTCGATTGCGAGTTGCGCTGCATCCTCATGGTCTCTACTCGACGGCATGTCGAGCGGGTGGACCGAGCGGGAGGGCCGAGCGGCGCCGCTGATACGGGCGCAAGCAAGCGAGCACCCCCCCTCCAATGAGGAGGGCAGGTCGAGACATGCCGTGGTAGCCATATGGGAGTATAAAGAGCAGCAGGACGAGGAGCAGGAGAAGAAGTTCACGTCTCCCTCAATATGTCTCTCTCTTTCTCCTCATCCTCTGCCTCCTCCTCGACCTACCTCTCCCCCTTTCCTCCCTTTGTCCTACACGTCCTCCGTCTCCTCCGTCTCCTCATCCTTCTCTGCTCTCCCTCCTTCGCGACATACGTTTTATCCTCTTCCTCCTACTCATCATCATTATCATCCTCATCATCATCACCACCATCATCACCATCATCGTCATGATCATCAACAACAGCATCATCATCACCATCATCATCACCATCATCAGCAGCATTATCATCATCATCATCATCATCATCATCATCATCATCATCATCATCATCGTCATCGTCATCGTCATCATCATCATCATCATCATCATCATCATCATCATCATTATCATTATCATCATCATCATCATCATCATCATCATCATCATCATCATCATCATCATCATCATCATCCCCATCAAGTTCATCCTCCCCGTCCGCGTCGTTCTCGACAGACTCCCCCACATCGCCCTTCCCCTCACTCCTCTCCACCAGGAGGATGACTTGAAGTAGGAGGAGGACCAGGAACTAGAAGGAGAAGGAAGAGGGCGAGCAGGACGCGAAGGAGGAGGAGATGCATGAGCAGGAGGAAAAGGAGGCGTGCTGACGCAGGGCATCGGCCACGACACGCCCTGACTGGGCACGCCATAACCAGCCAGCCTCGAACGTCGATCCTCCTCCTCCTCCTCCCTCCTCCTCCTCTTCTTTCTGCTCAATCCTCCTCCTCCTCCTCCTCCTCCTCCTCCTCCTCCTCCTCCTCCTCCTCGTTCTCCTCCTCCTCCTCCTCCTCCTCCTCCTCCTCCTCCTTCCTCCTCCTCCTCCTTCCTCCTCCCCCTCGAATTTTCGATCGCCGAGTCTCGAGCATCCTTCTCGAAGCTCGGTCGTCGATACTTGACCAGCAGGAGCTGCCAGAGGGGAGGCCGCGCCAGCCTCGCCCGCCCCGGCGGCCCCTGAGCCCGAGACAGCAGAGGCCCGCGGGCGTGGGTGCGTTCTCTTCCCCCCCGCCTCTGCCATCACAATCGCCGCGTATGATTTTCCAACCTACTTGAGCCTTGAGTCCTTCCTCCTCCTCCTCCGCCTCCGCCTCCTCCTCCTCCCTCCTCCCTCCTCGGAGAGAATTTCCAGCCACCAAAAAGTATCGAAACCGGGCTGTTTTCGCCGTCGACTCCACCGTCGCCAACCTTGTCGTCGGCGCTGGCCATTGTTGCCGACGTCGCCGCCATTGCCGCCGACGCGACCACCGTCGCCAGCGGCGTCATCGCCGCCGACGACAGCGCCGTCGCGGTCGTCATGGCCGCCCCCGCCGCCGTCACTGTCGCCGTCGTTGTGGTTGTCGACGTCGGCATCGTCGTCGTCGTCGGCGATAGCGAGGCGATGGCTTGGCGAGCCCAGGCCCAGCGCGTTCGGTGCCGCGCAAGCGCGCGCATGCGCGCGGACTCAATTCAGAAGGCTCCGAAGCCGCTCGCCGCCCCCTTCTTCTTCACCACGGCTGCGCATACCTTCCTGAAGCTCTTGGCATAGTTCGACGCCACAGTCTGCGCTTCCTTGGACTGACAGACGGCGCGCACCCTCTCCTTGTGAGCCTTTGCCCGAGGGCGCCTTCTGGACCATCGCGTCTTTCAAATCCATCTTACGGAGCGTCTTTTTCAACCGGCCCCAAAAGCGCTCCACGGGATTCAAGTCGGGAAATCGGGATGGGATGTGCCACAATTTGACTTTGGCGGCCTTGCGTTCTTTCGTGGCATCACCCGTGCTCATGAAGCCCTCGCTGTCGAAGAGCACGTGCCAGGGGCCATGTCTGCGGGTGGGTTTCAGCTTCTGGATGGCGCCGACCAGCTTCCCCGATTTCACAGCCGCGGCCCGTTCGACCCCGGCGAGCTTCTTGCGCGCGTGGAGCGCGACGGTGGAGACGGCCCCCCTCTGAGCAGCCGCCCGACAGCGGGACTGCCCTGGAAAGAGGAACCTGGCCGCGGTAGCTGTCTTGCCACTCAAGCAAGGCTCGAACGGTTCGCTTTGCTTCCGCCGCATGTTTTCTTCGTTGTGCCTCAGAGAGCCCCGGCGATCCGTCGGGCCCGCAGGCGGCGCGGGAGTTGCGGCGCCGCCCGTGGTCAGAGAAAGGTTCTCGCGAAGATGCTTCTCGCTGAGGTCCAGGGCGCTCTGGGCAGACTCCAGCCGCGCATCGCGCTGCTCCTTCGCGCGCAATCGCGCTTGCCGCCTCTGGGGCCACTTGTAGCCGTTCCGCAAAAGTACATTGCGGCTGAGGCCGTCGGAAAGATGGGCCCCCATCTTTTTCGCCGGATCGACCTGGGGCGACTTCGACGTGCAAGTGGAAACGCGGCGCCGTTCGTTCAGCTGCTTGATCAAGAGCCGGCCCGCTTCCTCTGTCGCCATCCGCCGCGCCTGCGGCCCGCGCGCGCGGAACTCGCTAGCGGCCTTTCTCGGCGCTGAATTCGCGGCGGCAGCCCGCGCGGCGGCGCGGGCGCGGGCGGGCGCCCGAGGGAATCTCCACCCGCTTCGCAACCTCGCCACACTTCAAGCGCTGTACGTCGCGAAGCATGACGATCCTGCGCCGCGCGTCGAAGTGGGCGCCGCTCGGACGCCGCGTCTCGGAAACGACCGGCATGGCCGGCGGGCGCCGCTGCGCGGGCGCCAGTGCGAAACGTGAGGGGCGCGGCGATATGGCTTGAGCCGATGCCGCCACGGATCTCGCGGAATCGCCCAGCGCAGGAAGGCGCCCGCGCTGGCTCTGGGCGGCGAGGGTACGCGTCTCGAGACTGCTTCGCAATATTTCGGCATGGGGGGCGGCCGATGGGTCGTCGCGAATTTTCAGACGTTTTGAGCTCAGCCCGCGCCGCCCTTTTTGCGCGGGGGCGAGATCCCCCCGCCGCCCAAAGGGCCAGCGCCGCTGCACGCGGCGGCCCCCGCGCCCAAGGCGGCTCGTTCTCTGCAATGTGAAAATAATGAGTTCCCCGTGCACCCTCTTCTTAAAGAACGCAACATTAGAGAGAGACATGCGCTTTCAAGATTTTGGGCTGCGTTCTACATGCGCCCGCGAGTGTTTTGGCCCAGCCGCGCATGCCATGCTGCGCCATTATTCCGCGACTCGCCCGCGCGCTTTCCCATGTGTTCACGCGTTCGGTGGCGCGCGCTTTCACGTGCAAGCGCGTGTAATTTCATCGCGGGCGAAAGCGCGACCCCGTCGATCAGCGTCTCTCCCCCACCTGGACCAGCCTGGCAAATTATTTTTGATTTCTCGCTGCCAAACAGCGCGGTGCCGGCCCGCGGCGCAGCTGAAATCCACGCGAGCCCCGCGGCTCCTCTGAGCGGCCGGAGGGGGCGGCGCGGCGCCCGACGGCGTCGCGCCGCGTCGAGGAGGGGGGGCGCCGTGGGCCCAAGGCGGGTAACTGACGAACAGTATGTTCCTAGGGTTAGCCCGGGGGTTCCCGGCGCCCCCGTCTGCAGCGACTATGACCGGCATTGCAAACAGGCCCCTGAAATGCGCCAGTTCCCCGCCAGGAGTCGACCCGAACTCCGCGGGCCCGCCGCGCTTTCTTTGGGATTCGTCCGCGAATCGGAGCCGATAATTAATCGCGAGACCCGACGACGCTGGCTGAGCGGGCCACGCCGCCTAGCGGCCGGCCCAGCCAGCCCCCCCAGCGGTTCGCGATCACCAACCCCGAGACCTGGTGGGATACCAAGAAGCCGTAGTCTCTCAGGTCGCCCATCGCCACACCGTCGCGGCGGCGTTCCTTGAACTGTCCTATGGCTTCCGGGGCGTGCTTCAATTCCCCGATCTGGAACTTCGGGGGATTGTCGAACAGACTCGCGGGCCCATTCTGTTTTGCCGGCGCGCGAAGCGCCGACGACCGCCGCGGTTTGATAGCGGAGCGCATCCTCCTGAAATGTGGCAAGCCACTCCTGCGCTCGAGGGGCTGTTGGACATGGCTCGTAGATGCCCCCGTCGCCCTGGATGCGCTTGATCCGGGCCTCCGCCTCAGCCCCGAGGCGGGCCTCTGCCTCCTCTTGCACGCAGGCGCCCAAGTTGTGCTTTCAGAAGGACGTCGTCGCGGCGCTTGAACTAGCGGCCTTTGTACACCCCGCGGGTCTACTTGCATGCCCTCCACAGGTTGCGCGGCCAGGCGCCCTTGACGACGCGCGCGCTTTTCTCCTGTTCAGCAAGGGAAGTAGTTTCACTCCGCCCCGTCGACGCGCTGCGGGCCTGCTTTGTCGGCTCACGCGTAAAAGAAGCCCCCGTCCAGGGACTTTCGCAGTTTCTTCTCGCAGACCTTCTCGCCGAGGCAATCGCTGCATTCGGCGTCAGAAACCAAGTTTTCGCGGGCGAAGATCCTGCTGGATCGGTCTGGGGCCAGCGTAACCTGTAGGAATAAGTGGAAGCGGAGGCCATCTGCCCTGGCCCCATCGTGGCGCACCAATATTGCACCCCCCACCGCCTGGCGCTGGCAGACACGCGCCCCGCGAAGCGGCTCCAATGGCTGGCGTCGACGACGCCGCTGCGCGCCAACGGCGCGCCCCAGGAATGCACCCGCCCCCCTTGCGAAGCCGAAGCCCCCCCCCCGCGCCGCCGCCCCCGGCCCGCCTTGCAGGGTCAACATGTCAGCATCTCGGCGGCCGCCCTGGGCCCAGGCGGCCCCCCGCCTGGCCCGCTGCTGCCCTGCGCGCCCCCCTTTCGCCCGGGGCCGCCCGCCTTTGCCTTGTCCCCCGCCGCGCCTCGGCCAGACGCTCTTGGCGTCGTCGGGCATCTGGCAGCGTCGTCGATCGCCCCCGTCGCCGTCGTCAGGCCCAGACCGCCAAGGAGGCTCGACCCTCGATCCTCGGATCGGGATCCGCGATTTTGGTTTCGAGCATCCTCGAGCGCCTTGGATCCTAGATCCGAGGATCGTCACGCTTGGACTCGAAGATCTCGGGTTCGCGATCCGAGGATCGAGGATCGAGCCTCGGCGATCGCCGGCCCCCCTCGCCGCCGCTCTCTGACCCAGGCCGCCGCCAAGCAGGCTCGATCCTCAAATCGAGGATCCAAGATCTTGGCCTTGACCATCTGCGAGCACCTCGGATCCTGGATCCGAGGATCGCAAAGCATGGACTCAAAGATCCTGGGCCCTCGACCCGAGGATCGAGGATCGAGCCTCGACGCCAGCAGCGGTCACGCGCACGCGCGCAAACGCGCGCGCACACATGCGCAAAAACACACACACACACACACTCTCTTTCTCTCTCTCTCTCTCTCTCTTTTTTTCTCTCTCTCTCTCTCTCTCTCTCTCTCTCTCTCTCTCTCTCTCTCTCTCTCTCTCTCGCGCACGCGCGCGCACGCACGCACATTCGCACATGCATACACACAAAAAAGACGCACACACGCACACGCACACACACACACACACACGCACACACACACACATACACACACACGTTCACACACACACACACACGCACGCACACTCACCACACACACACACACACGCACACTCACACACTCACACACACTCACACACACAACAACAAAAGCACAAACAACAGCAGCCACAACGGCAACAGCAACCAGCAAAATAACAACACCACTAACAACACAAGCAACAGCAAGCAACAGCAAGCACAACAGCACCAGCAACCAGCGCAACAGCAGGCCACAACAGCAACAATACCAACAACAGCACAAGCAACAGCTGCCACAAGAGCACAGGTCAAGCCCACCGCGTCGCCGGTGCATCGCCGAGGCACGCCGGCGCATCGCCGAGGCGGCGCAAGCTATGTGGTGAAATTGGCGCAAGCTTTGCGTTGCAAGCACTGTTCGGGTCAAGCCCGCTGAGGGCGCAACACTTTCCGTGGCCCATGTAGGGCCAAGCGTTCCAAGCTCCATTTCCGCTCCAGCAACGAGGATGCCCGGCGACGATCCCCGCGCGTTTTCCTGACCTCTCGCCGAGCGGTCGGACGGCGAGAGCGTCGTCTCGCCGACGTTGCTCGTCGAGCAGACGCAGGGCGACGAGCGGGCGCCAGACGGCGCGCAGACCGAAGATTTCGAAGAGGTGAAGACCGAGGGCGGCGTCGAGCAGCACGAGGAGACGCAACCAACCAAGCAGGAGGAGGACATCATCAAGCCCGAGGACGAGCCTCGACGACGAGAAGCTCGAGGACAAGAAGGTCAAGCTGGACTCCTGCTAGCTCGAGGACAAGAATCTTCAGAACTATAGCAAGTTGGAGGACAACACGCACTTCGAGAAAAAGCTCTCGGGCAAGTAGCTGGAGGACTCCAGCGAGCTCGTTGACATGAGCTTCGACGACAAGAAGCCCGAGGACAAGAAGGCAATGCTGGGCCCCTGCAAGGTCGAGCCCGAGAAGAAGCGCAGCCGCCGTTGCAAGCCAGCGCCGACGAGGCAGCGCGATTCCTCGCGCTCGGTGCCTAGCTCTGCCTCGCCTCCTGCCTCGGCCCCAAGCCCTGACTCATCCATGAGGCGCCTCGCGAGCCGCTGGGAGCTCTGAGCGAGGCGCCTTCGGGCCGAGTCAGGGCGAGGCGCTGGGAGCTCTGAGCGAGGCGACCACCGGTCCCGAGGACGCCAGAGAGAAAAATAACCAGAGCAACATAACCGACGACAGCAGGAACAACAGCACACGCAAGCAGCACAACACGCGCAAGCGACAACAGCAGCAGCAAAAACAACAGCAACCACAGCAGCAAAAGCAGCCAGCAATACAACACCAACAACAACAACACAAGCAACAGCAAGCACAACAGCAGCACCTGCAACCAGCGCAACAGCAAGCCACAACAGCAACAAGACAACAACAATAAACAACAATAAGCTGCCAACGACAAGCTAGCATGATAACGCCTACAACAAAAGGGTAACAAGAAGCGAACCACGACAAGCCAACAACGGCCAGAAGCCAACAGTTTTCCGCAGCCACGTTGGCTCGAGGATTTGCGCCCCGGGCCATCGCGAGCTCGCCCTCCGAGGCCCCGTGCTCTCACGAGAAGCTGAGAACGCCCCCCCGCGAGAGCACCGAGTCTACCGCGGGGACCTCGAGGCCAGAAGGCTCGAGGCTGAGAAAGCAGACACCCCCCTGCCCCCCCCCCCCCCCCCCAGGCACCGAACGCGCGCGTTCCGGAAGGCGCCCGCCATAGGCGCCCCCGCATGCGAGATCGAAAACGATTTAACATGCTCAGGTTTTATATACAAAAAGCTTAAGGTTCCGAGTCCAAGAGTTCGTTGGAAAGCAATATTGGGGCCATAATTCCGCCCTCTTCCTTCCCGCGCCCTGCTTCCTTCCTTCCGTCCAGTACTACTACTACTACTACTACTACTACTACTACTAGTACTACTACTACTACTACTACTACTACTACTACTACTACTACTACTACTACTACTACTACTACTAACTACTAACTACTACTACTACTACTACTACTACTACTACTACTACTACTACTACTACTACTACTACTACTACTACTACTACTACTACTACTACTACGACTACTACGACTACGACCACCACTACAACAACTACTACTACGACGACGACGACGACGACGACTACTACTACGATTACTACTACTACTACTACTACTACTACTACTGCTACTACTACTACTACTACTACTGCTACTACTACTACTACTACTACTACTACTACTACTACTACTGCTACAGTCAGCCCGCGTAGTCTGGATGAGCAACCTTCCCAAGGTCACCCTAGCACCCCTGCCCCTTCGGCCCATCCCTGGCAATTTTCCGCTGGCCAGCCCCGCTCGAAAAGCGTCGGCATGGGCCGTCCAAGTCCCGCGCATCCTGGCCGCCTTATTTTTCGGGTCGACTGCGCTGCTACAAGCCCCCCCCCCCCCAGGAGCGAGTCGCGGCCGCGGCCGCGCGCCGACAGCTTGCGAGCGCCGAGGGCCAGGCCCGCGCCCCGGGCGACTTCGACTTCGGCCGAGGCGCGAAGCGAGGCCTCGGCCAGAGCGGCAGACCCGAGGGAAAGCTGGCGCAGCAGACGGGGACGCACATGCCCCGAGCGACGAGACCCACCAGCGCAGTCCAAGCTCCAAACCCTCCTCGACTGGAGCAAGCACGCGGACGAGCACGGCGTCAAGAAGTTCGCCCTCCTGCCCAGCGCCGCGAAGGCCAAGCCGCAAAACAAGTGGCACTGGAGCCACGAGACGAAAGTTGCCACGGGGAGGTCTGGCAAGAACGGCCTCCGAGCCAGCGGGCTTGTCCGCCCGAACAGCAGCAAGCACGAGAGCGAGGGCGCCAGGCCGCCCCGCGACGTCCCCGGCATGGTCACCGCCAAGCGCCCGCTCGAGGGCGCCATGCACCGTCTGGAGCGCCGGTTCAAGCGGGGGCGCGAGCGCGGCCACGAGGTCAGGAAGAAGACCATCCTGATGCGGCTGCGCAACGAGCTGGCCTTTGAGCAGGACAAGCAGCTCCGCCTGCAGAAGGTCGGCCACAAGAGCTGCAACGCCGAGGTCCACAAGGGGGCGACCATGCGCCTGGAGACCATCCAGATCAACCAGACGCACAAGAAGGGCTTGAAGTGGGTGGGCGAGCTCGCCATCCCGAGGCCGCGCGCGAGCGGGCGCAAGGGCCAGCGCCTTTCCGACCAGAAGCACCAGACGCCCAGCAAGGAGAAGGCCAAGCTGACTTGGGCCACGGCCGACAGGTTGTAGTTGTAGTAGTAGTTTCTAGTAGTAGCTTCTAGTTTCTAGTAGTAGTTGTAGCAGTAGTAGTCGTAGTAGTAGTAGTAGTAGTAGTAGTAGTAGTAGTAGTAGTAGTAGTAGTAGTAGTCTTAGTGGTAGTATTACTCCCACTACTCCTACTACTACTCCTACTACTACTCCTACTACTACTACGACTACGACTACTACTACTCCTACTCCTACTACTACTACTACTACGGCTACTACTACTACTACGACTACGACTACGACTACTACTACTACTACCACTACTACTAGTACTACTACTACTATTACCATTACTACTACTACGACTACTACTACGACTACTACTACTACCTACTACTACTACTACTACTACTACTACTACTACTACTACTACTACTACTACTACTACTACTACTACTACTACTACTACTACTACTACTACTACTACTACTACTACTACTACTACTACTACTACTACTACTACTACTACTACTACTACTACTACTACTACTACTACTACTACTACTACTACTACTACTACCTACCTACCTACCTACCACTGGTTACCCCCCAGTAGATTCGTGCACCTGGTGGCGAGGGGCGGCTCCGAGGACCTCGGCCTCTTCGCCGGGGGCCCCGAGACCTTCGCCGAGCAGAGGGCCAGCGCGAGCGCGGTCGTCGTCAACGCCACCGCGCTCTTCTGGCCCAAGCTTTGGGGCGAGGAGCAAGCGTGCATCCACGAGCGAAATCTACGCCGCAGGCGCCAAGAGACGCATCGAGAACCTCCGCCGCAAGCACCGCGAGCGGCAGGGCGAGGAGGACAAGGCAGCCTTCGACACCGAGAGGGCCAAGCATGCGGCAGAGCACCCGGACCAGAAGGAGCAAGTGGACCAAGCATACTCGAGCGCAGGGGACAAGCACAGGCTCACCCTCGTCAACATCTCCGCGGTCGAGGGCAGGTTCGACTCGAGCAGGGGGCCCAAGTCCGCCAAGAAGCGCAGCGTGCCCCTCGCCTTTTGCGTAAGATACTGCCGAGTGAGCGACGCGAGCCTCGAGGAGGGCACCTGGCGGCGCGACGTCACCCACGAGCGGAACGACGGCGAGACGGACCATTTCCGCGCAGGCGAGCCCCATAGGAGCATTGCTCAAGGGCTGGCGCAACGCTCTGCTCGAGTTCTCCGAGGAGGAGCGCGCGAGGGTCTTCGAGGCCATCGACGTGCGGGGGCAGCCCAGGGCCTGGACGGACGAGGTCGTCGCTTCCTGGACCATGGACTTCATCGAGCAGCAGCGCGGTCAGAGCCTCGCGTTCGCAGACTGCCTCTCGAGCCAGTGGACCGAGGCAGTCGCGCTCCGAGCGTGGCTCGAGAATGTGGCCCGCGCGCCTGCGGCCCCCGACGTCACGCGCTTCTTGCGGGAGCCGGACACCCGCGAGCACAGCCAGCTCGAGCGGTCCAGGGCGAGGCGCGCTGGGCCACGGAGCAGGACAGGACCCAGAAGGCCAAGGCTGGATGAGCAGTGCAAGTCCCCGACCCACTGGGGGCCCTACGACTGCCTCCACTGCGCCCCCGGGGCCTGCACCCGCTTCCGCGAGGAGAACAGGGGGGCGGCGCCGCTCCAAGGGCTGCAAGCGAACCAAATGCTCGGGGTCCGGCCGACAGAGCAGGGCGAGCTCAAGGTCGTCACGGGCACGGGGCCGCGGAGCTACTCCGTCGAACCGGCCGCGGCATCGAGCAGAGGCTGGCGAGCGAGCGCCTGGAGGGCACACAGGGGTGCCCCGAGGGCGCGCCGCCCGTGCCCGAGCGGGGCGCCCTCGACGGGAATTGCTTCCACCTCGACGACATGCCCAAGGACTACGAGCAGGGCGAGGACCCCTGCCTCCTGGAGCCCCGAGACCGGGACCTCGAGCTCACCGACGAGCAGAAGGACATGCTCAGAACGCCAGAGGAGCGAATCAAGGAGATCTAGTCCCCGCGCGCCATGAATCGGACCACGCTCAAGCGCACAAGGGAACGCAAGAGCAGGCGGGCGCCCAAGTTCTCGGGCCAGTTTCTGGGCAAGCTGCAGCGCAAGTGGCAGCGCGCGAAGGCCGAGACGGGCGGCGAGGCCTCGCTCGAGCACCTGAGCAGAGGCGCGGCCAAGACGAAGCTCACAGGCAGGGCGCCGAAGGCCATGGCGAGCTTCTCCCAGGAGTTCAAGGCCAAGGCGCAAGCGGAGAAGAACGCCAAGAAGAAAGCGAAGGCCAAGGCGAAAACAGGCCTCGAGGCTTGCGAGGACCCCCCTCGGCACGGCAAGGTGGCCCGCGTCGCCGAGGAGGGGGTCCACGAGGGCAGGCGCGGCAGAGTGCAGGGCGTCCGGCGAGTCCCGGGCGCCGAGGACGCGCGCCGCCTGCGCGCCCGCGAGGCGGAGACCGCGGCGATTCCAGATCGACAGCGGCCAGGCTCGGAGGCTCACAGGCATTCGCTAGCTTCCGCCTGCTTCCGCCTGAGGCGGTGGAAGCAAGCGGGAGCTGGCGGGAACGGCGGAAGCGACGGCGGAAGGCGGCGGAAAGCTGGCGGCGGAAGCGACGGCGGAAGCTTGAAGCCACGAAGCGGAAGCAGCCCCCGCCCTCGAGTTGGGCGCAGTCCACGCGCTGCTGGGCGAGATCGAGGAGCGCGCGGGCGTCCCCGAGACCGTTCCGGCGGTCGAGCCCACGCGGCCGTCGCCTGGGCTTGAGAGGGCCAGGGCGACGGCGAACCCGCCGCCCAGCAGCCCGAGGGGCAGAAGCGCCGGGCCGAGAGGGTCCACAAGGCCGACCGCGCCCTGATCTGCGCACACTTCGAGGCGCCCGCGCATTACACATACCTCAAGGTCGGTGGTTGCCACAGCGCGCCCCTATCCTCAAGGTGCCTCAAGTTTTTCGCTCCGTTTTGGAGCGACTCCTGGAGGCACCCCGGGCAGGGGCACTTGTACCAACGCCCGCAACGGTCTCGAAGATCGGCGGGGGCGTCGGGCGGAGCACCGCGACGCCTCAAGCAGCCGCCCGAGAACGCCAAGCAGGCCTAAAGGGCCACATGCGAACGCACACCTACACCCCACGATTTCTGAGGGGGGTAGGGTTCACTTTGCTCGGATGCTGCCGAACGAAGTGAACCCCGCCCTCCTCCTCAGAAATCGCGGGGGCGCAGGGGTGGAGCTCGCGCGTGGCCTCCTAAGGCCGCCGCGAACATCCTCCGCAAACTCGGCGCCAGTGGCCCTGGCGAGACCTGCCTTGCGAGGAGCAGCGAGATGTTCCGGGGCGACGCCTGGCCCTGCGGCCTGTGGACGAGTCGCTGGATCGAGCGCGCCTTGCGCGAGATCCGAGGCGAAGGCCGCCGAGCGCCCGCGAGCATCAACACAATGCGCGCCCGAGGCAACGAGTGGATCAACACGCTCAAGGAGGCCAGCGACAACGACTTGGCCAAGGCCAAGGCCAAGGCCAAGAGCAAGGCCAAGTCCAAGCCGTTCAAGGACCCCACGGCTTCCGAGCCGAAGCACGCCACCATCGAGGAGGCCAGGGCTGCCGCCCAGGCTTGCGCCAACTGCCCCCCGTGCAAGGGCGGCCCTGCGGCGCCTGCGGGCAGCCGAGGGGCAGTTGAAGCGCAGCAGGCTGGGCGCCCAGGGCTGCTCCTGGACGTCACGGCGCGGTGCGCCGTGCCCGGGGACAGGGGCGGGCTGGCCGCTGCGGCCAGCCGCAACGGCGCCGCCAACGTGGCCGCGGAAGCAGACAAGCGACGCCGCGACCCTGAGGGCAGCTGGCCGTGGCCGGCGCTGCCACTTGCGCTGGAGACGGGCGGGCGGATGGGCCAGGCGTCGCTGCGCCACCTGCGGGAGCTGGCGCGAGACCTCGCCCAGCACGAAGACGAGGAGCGGGCCCCAGCGCTGGCGAGCGCTTTGGCGCAGCGTTGGGGCGCCCAGCTGAGCGCGGCACTCCGCGCCGCCGCCGCCCGCCAGCTGCGCGGCGCGCTGGGCGCGGAGAAGACGCAGGCGGTGCGCGCTGCCTTGGCCGAGGCCCAAGCGGGCTGGCCTGGCGCCGGAGGTGGGCGTCGGCTACAGTTTCTTGTCGTTCGTGGAGGACGTCTGGGTGGGCAGGTAGGTACTGTGGCGTCTCGACTTCTGTTCATGCCCGAGGAGGCAGGAGGAAGGAGGAAGCAGGCAGGAGGGCAGAAGGCGGGGGGTGGATGGGGGGCAGGAAGGAGGAGCATGGAGGGATGATATAGAGGAGATAGAGGAGGTGAAAGAGGAGGTAAAAGAGGAGGAGGAGGAGGAGGAGGAGGAGGAGGGTCACACGGATGAGGTGGAGGAGGAAGAGGAGGAGGAGGAGGAGGAGGAAGAGGAGGAGGGGGAGGAGGAGGAGGAGGAGGAAAGGGGGGAGGAGGGGGAGGGGAAGGAGAAAATAGGAGGTGGAAGGCAGTCGGCAGGAGGGAGGAGGGAAAGGAGGAGGCGGAGATTGAGGAGGAGAAGGAGGAGGAGGAGGAGGAGGCAGATGTTGGACAGTGGGAAGGCCTAACTGTTGTCCTACCCGAGGCCCTTGGGCAGGCCCAACCTTTGCATTGGCTGTTGGGTAGGCCCAACCCTTGCCCTACCTTAGGCCCTGGGGTAGGCCCTACCCTTACCCTACCCTAGGCCCTTGGAAAGGGCCTGCCCTAGGATACCCTAGGCCCTCGGGTCGGGTCTAGGGTCGCTTTCCACCCGGGCGATCTCTACCCCCTCAAGCACGCTGCGAGCAGCATAATCACCACCATGATCAGCACCATCCGTCCTTCACTCACTTCATCACTATCGTCAACAGCAACCCCCTTTTTCATAATCTAGCCCTGTGTCGTCATCTTCCTCCTTTTCCACATCACAAGCAGCATCATGTTCAGCCACCTCCCCCACTGCCCTCCGCATTATCATCCTTGCGTGGCGCCGCAGCGAGAGCACACACACGGCTCAACCCACCCAAACTGTGCGAAGTTGCGGAACTACAAGCTGAGGTTGAGGGTGATGCAGTGTGAGAGGCTGATGCAGTGTGAGGAAGTAGTTGTAGCGGCAGTTCTGGTTTGCAAAGGTGTTGCACCCCATCCGTGTGATTGATACAGGTGTTTCCATCGTTGGAATATCAGGCGTTGGTGAAGCTTGCTGCGATAAGTTGACTTTGGAATTGAGCTCCCTGCGTCCGTGTGCCCTTTGGAAGTGCCGATACATCTAGGGAGAGAGATGGCGATTAGTGTTCGAGAAGCTTGAAGCGAAAATCTGATGTTGAAAACGAGACTCCTTCCGCTAGTGGCATGGTAGGGTGCTTCCAACGATCTGATCTGATTGATCTGTTATAGGATATCGCCGTCAGTTGCTGTGACGGTTGGACATGTTTAAATTTAGGAGCAGAATGCGCGAATATGTCTCTAGTTGTAGTACGATTTGGAAAGTCATCCGCTTTCTATCCAGGCACTTGGGAATTTCAAGCTGTAGATTTCGCAATGTGTCAGGAAGTCTCTAGCGAAACGTCCAGACCGCCCTAACCGGCTGGTGGTGCGGCGAGGAGGAGTTGTTAATCAGGACCAGGGGTGGACGGCGAGGAAGATGAGGAGCATCCCGTTCATCATCGGTTTTCAAGGGCGCGCGGAAGTGTGGCTGTTGAGCGGGCCTTCGACTCTCCATACCCTACGCGCATTCACGCGTGACGCGTGGAAAGCGGCAGCGGGAGTGGCGCGAGCGAGGGATCGACCCAGGGGCAGAGCGAAAACCACATCTTGGAGGATCATTATCCTCGTCATCCTCTTTCTTGCCCTCTCCTCGCCCTCGTCCCCTTCATTGGTTCGTTTTCCGTCCCTCCCCACCATCGAATCGAGCCCTCCTCTCCTGTACCTCCCCGTCCCCCCCCCCCCCATGAGCAACATGGCACTGAGAAGGGCAAGTGGATAGGTCGGAGAGGGCGCCCCTGTGAGGGCGGGGCGCCCCGTGCCCAGCCACGGCGCAGCGCAGCGCCTGGGAAGCGTGACGTACCCACAGCGAGGCCCCACGCCCACACACGGCAGGCTCGCGTCGCGTTGATTGGCGGCGACCCCGCCGCGGGCGCTCAAGGTTGAAAGCCGCCAGTGGCCCAGGATCGGCCTATGTATGGAACGATCGGGCGATCGAAAAGCCGCCGATCGTTCAAGGTTGAACGATCCACACGGTGTCAGAAACCAACGTCGGGGTCGACACGACACGATCTTGCCGTGGGCCCCCGCGTGCTGACCCGGATTCTCCCTCGCGGCGCTGGCTCCCACAGCTCGCAGCTTCGCGCCCGGGCTCTGCTTGACGCTTCGCGGTTTTGTCCGTGCCCGCTGGCAAGAAAGTGCAGGCCCATTCCGGCTGAGATTCTCTCACGACGCCGTGTGATTTGCTCACGACGTCGGGTCAGTCCAGGGAGAGCAGCATCCGCAAGGGGAGGCAGCGCCGGCAACGCCCGCCCCACCGGCGCCAGAACCCGAGGCTGGTGAGACGAGCGAGCGCGGGGCGGAACCGGAGCAGTGCAGTCAGGGGGGCCCGGTGTGGGGGCTCAGCGCTAACGGGGTCAGCCAATCCCTTCCGGCTGACCCGGGTTTGGGAGCCACCTGGGGCCGATGCCGTTTGTCCGCCATCCGCTGATATGGGTCTGGGTGGCTTCACGACGTAGCCCTGGCTGACCGGGGTTTGCGCTGACCCGTCCCCGATGGCGAGGGAGAAGATAAGTAGTTTTGGAACAGTAGATTGTTGAGGCGGAGGAGGTGCAGACGAGGTGGGCATTGTGGATGTGGAGTTTTGCGGTACACTACAGCCATCCTTCTTGCGGCCAAGTTTCGACTGTGGCGCAGACATGCCAGAGGGGCACTTACATCCCAACATTAAATTGGGCTGCAAATTTCTACCTTTGCACAGACGCCCGCTTACGCGCGTAGTTCGTCACTCCTCGGTCGTTGTCCTCTTTGTATGTCAGGTTATACAATGATGGTTGGTCGCTTAGTTACTCTGCGATCTGACGGACACCTCATCTTCTACCAGTTCTCATTGCCCCACTGCTTACGCACTTGCGTTCTGTTTAATGTATCGGCCACCGTGCAATAGTTGGTTTTAGGGGACTAGGGGAGGTATCATGGCCGGGGCCATAAAAGTGCCCCGGATGTCATGGTTCCCATTTCTTCTGGCGTGAATTAACGGGTGGGGCCATAAGTGTAGGGAGGGGGGGGGAACGTGCATTTTTCGTGCCCATCTTGGGCCCCCCTTTAGGTCTTCTTTTTAGGGCGCGAGAAGCGTACCATTCGTCGCCCCCCCCCCATTTATCGCCCCCCCATTACTCGACGCTCGAATTTTGTCCCTCGTTCCATACGTTCCGTGGTCCCCCCCTCGTCCGCGCGAGTGCCTGGGGTCATGCTGCGCACCCTCCCCCCTCTTGGACGCCCCCCTCCTTGGACGCTTCCGAGGAGCGCTCTCCGGCTCGACCTCGGCGCAGGCTACGCCTTCCAGGTTTGCTGGCGTTGTCTGTGCCCGATGTTCTTTTGGCGTCCTCGTCGTGGGCAGGAGCAGCCCAGCCGTTTCGCGGCCCAAAGAAAATCAGGGCGGCGGTGTTCTTTCCGCCCTGGGCCTTGAGGAGCCGGGCTCGGGCCCTGGGGCCGTCAAGCGTCATTCGGGCTGAACGAACTGTTACAGGGGAGGGGTCGGGAGGTCCCGCGGGTCACGCTTCGAAAAGCAAGCGTCTTAGGAGCTAGCGGCGAGCAAGAAAAGTGTTTGGGCGAGGATGGAGGCCTTCTGAGGAGGCGAGGGACCCCTCGGAAGGGTGGACCCCTTCGGGATGGTGTCATTCCGCAGGAAGCGCTTTGCACTCAGTTTCAACAACGCGCGCCTGTTACACGCAGAGAACTGTCCCTGGCCACCACGACCCACTTGGCTCGGGCTGCTTCCAGCTGCGTCTGCTGCGCCAAGCCGCCAGGGGTGTTCGCCGTTGATCCTTTCCTACTGCAGTCGTTCCGCCGTTTGGTCGGTCTACCACCCAGGGCCCAGACGGCCGACGTCCGCGACGGATCATTTCCCAAGGCACGAGTGTGGTGTTTGTCGGCGGCGAGCGATGGGGGAAGCGAGAAAGGCGGGCCTTCTCAGAGGGCTCGGAAGCCCCCCAGCCTTTGAGAAAAAGTGTTTACGGTAAGCCTTCCCCGAAGATACCAAAAAACCTTTCAGAAGGCACTGAGAAGCCCCGCCGCCTTCTGAGAAGGCCTTCTCCTTCTCATTTCCCCCCCTCTCTCGCCGCCTAGTTTTGGGGTGTGTATTCATGGAAGCCTCCCGGAGACCGGTTGGGGGCCTTGTTGTGCCAGGAATTCGTTCGCTTCAGTACCTCACACATGCTTCCAGACGCTCCCTTTAAACCGCCTCTTTTCGTCCGAATGGCCGGCTTGACCTGGTCACTTCTGGTCTTTCAATTTGTCCATATGATCAAGCGACGCCGCACTTAGACACAGCAGGCCTCGCTTGATTTACACGAAGCCTTCGTCACGAAGCCGATAGGGGGGAAGGCGCCCGATGTCTCAACTGTTCTCAACAGCGCCCTCCCCGCTGCCGCGTGCGAAGAGGCGACGGCAGCCGGCGACGCCCCGCAGGAGGATCCCCTGGGGGGGCCAGGCCAGGAAGCTTCTAGGCAGCGAGCGTCGTTCCCTTCTCCCTCTGCGTCCTCCTCGAGCTGTGCACGTACTACCGAAAGTTGCCCGTCTCCATTGCGGGTGCGGCAACGGGCGTGAAGTGGCCCACAGGGCTTGAGTTCCGCAAGAGTTGTGGACTACGAGAATTCTGCACGGGCAGTGCTTCGGCAGTTCCTTCCGGTCAAACTCGCCTGGTCAACACAAGATTGCAGACAGTTAGGGACGAGTCAGAGGCCCCCAGCGGCTTGGCCCGAACGCTGCGCCCGACAGAAACAGCTGACCCACACGGCAGGATACGATGCATTCGCACCGCCTTGACGTGCGAGGACCCCAGCGCAGGTGTTCAGGGTCGAACGCCGCTAGTGGCCTGGAGCCGGCCGAAATCAAAAGATTTGCGGGACTGGGGAGCCGCGATCGTTCAAAGTTGAACGATTGAACGACGCACGCGGTGTCAGAAACCAATTCCGACGCCATCGCGATGTGAATTTACCGGATGTGTGAAGGAAGTTGCGCCAGAGAGAGAGAGAGAATGAGAGAACAGTTGCGGTTCTCTTGTTTCTTCTCCACGTAGGCATGTAGTACGCCGGCGCTTCGACGAGCAAGGGATGCGGTAACATTGGGAAGACGTTGCTTGCGAGTACTTCTGGTGGGCGAAGTGTGACGAGTATGCGTCGTTGTTGGCATACACTGGACTTTCGTCTCTTTGCGCAACCACACAGGTTATCTTTGGGGCGTGCCGGCTCAGCACTCAGAGGCCAGAGCGTGTTCGACAGGTGGTCGGAGAGGCAGCACAATGCGCCCAGCCAGGGTTCCATATATAGTCTCTTTACAGATCATGACAGGGAAGTGTTCGACGAGGATTCGCCGAAATGGGGCATCCAGGCCCAGAGGTTGGTTATCACGTGCGAATTTTCGACTTCAGTGGACGTAAACAGACATGGGCAGAATGAGCATTGCGGCACCAACACAATCATCATCAAGGGTGGTAGTCTCATCAGAGCCCAGGGCGTTGTTGAATGTTTGTGCCATGGCGCGAAATGTGTCGCTTGCCAGCCACCGCATACGAAATGCAAATGCAGTGGCACGCTGCGACGGGGTTTGCCAGGGCCCAGGCTCCATGGCCGTGACATGCACGGGTTGAAACGTTTTGGCCAGACGATATTGCATTCATTAGTTCTCGCGATGGCGGCGTCGCATCGAAATGACGGTGTGGCGGCGTGTTCTGTCTGTGTTAAGTCGCCTCAAATTGCATTGACCCGTTTCCTGAAGCTTCACATTTGGCACAATATGTTGAGCATGAGAGCGATCGGATGCGAATAAGAGTGAGGGGGCGGCGGGGACGTCGGCAGTTTGCGAGTCTCTGGAGAAGCCCGCTGCAGGAGCCAAAGTTTCACAAATTGTACGACGAGCCCGCCGCAGGCGCCGATTTTTTCGTTAAACCAATGTGGGTAGGTCGTGGGTGGGTCGCAAATGGGTCGCGGGTGGGTCGCTGTTGGGTCGCCTGTGGGTTGCGGGTGGGTCGCGGGGTGGGTCGCAGATGGGTCGCAAGTGGGTCGCGGATGGGTCGCGGGTGGGTCGCGGGTGGGTCGCGAATGGGTCGCGGGTGGGTCGCCGGGTGGGTCGCGGGTGGGTCGCGAATGGGTCGCGGGTGGGTCGCGGGGTGGGTCGCGGGTGGGTCGCGGGTGGGTCGCGGGTGGGTCGCGGGGTGCGTCGCGGGTGGGTCGCGGGGTGGGTCGCGGGTGGGTCTCGGGGTGGGTCGCGGGTGGGTCGCGGGTTGGGTCGCGGGGTGGGTCGCGGGGTGGGTCGCGGGTGGGACGACGACAATCACAACAACAACAACAACAACAACAACAACAACAACAATTACAACAATTACAGCAGCAGCAGCAACAACAACAACAACAATCAGTTTACCCTCATGCGCGATGTTTCCACACGAAGCATGCGACCATCATGATAACCATCCCCATCATGGGGGACTCTTGTTTTATAGCGGGGTCCGTTATTCCCATTCCCAGATCTCCTGCCCAGTGAGGTCTTGCAAACACCTCCTCCGAGGAATTTCAACATATCCCGCCTCGAAAACACATGCCTGAGCCTTGCTGCGCCGATGCGAGACCGCCAGTGGAGCCCCAGCCAAGGGTAATGCACAAGGAAGTATCGAGCGACAGGATTGCCTTGGTGGGGATGGGGACTGTCGGCGGCGAGGCAAGGACCTGGCCTTGAGTAAGAAGGAAGGAAGTCTCGAGCAGGGTCGCTGTTGATGATGAGAGCGGCACCAATGCTGAAGAGAGTAGGGCGCTAGGCCAGCGTAAAACGGGAGGAAGTCTCGGGCGAAAGCGCTGGTTTTGTCGGGACGGCGGTTTTCGGCGGCGAGGAGGAGCACCGCCTTGAGTAAAAAAGGGAGGAAGCCTCGAGCGGGAGCCGTGGTTTTGTCGGGAAGTTGGCTGTCGGCGGCGAGCAAGAGCACGGGCCCTGAGAAAAAAAAGTGGAAAAACTCGAGCGGGAGCGTTGTTCTTGCTGGGAGCGGCGCCAATTCAAAAGAGAGTAGGGCGCTAGTCCAGCGTAAAATTGGAGGAAGTCTCGGGCGGGAGCGCTGGTTTTGTCGGGACGGCGGTTCTCGGCGGCGACGGGGAGCACCGCCTTGTGTAAAAAATGGGGGAATTCTCGAGCGGGAGCGTTGTTGTTGCTGGGGGCGGCGCCGATGAGAGAAAGAGTAGCGCGCCAGTCCAATGCAAAACGGAAGGAAGTCTCGAGCGGGAGCGCTGGTTTTGTTGGGACGGCGGCGAGCAAGAGCACCGGCCCTGATTAAAAAAGGAGGACGTCTCGAGCGGGAGGGTTGTTGTTGTTGGGGGGCCAGCTCTGGCGCCCCCCCAAACCGCTCGAGCGTGAGCTTCATTTGCAATGAAAATGAAGCCGGCGCCGAGGCGAGAGCGCCAGGGCGCTTGGGGGGGTCCAACAATAATAATTGTTTAGTAGTTAACAAACAACAACAACAACAACAACAACAACAACAACAACAACAACAACAACAACAACAACAACAACAACAACAATATTAACAACAACAACAACAATAACAACAACAACAACAACAACAACAACAACAACAACAACAGCAGCAGCAGCAGCAACAGCAGCAACAACAACAACAATCATTTTAAGACTGTTCGCCCTTATCTGCTCGAATGTCCAATAACGCGTATTTCCCAAACCCTCGATACCCGCCCTCTTCGTCTTCGATCGAACCCCTTTTGGGGGGTATACCTCTTTCTTCCCTGCAGGCTGGGCCCCGGCAAGCGGCGGGGCGGCAGCGGACCGTCGGCCTGGCCAGCGGCAGCGCTAATCGGCGGGGCGGCCGAGGACCGTCGACCCGACCCCAAGAGGGACGGACAGGGGACCGACCACGACGACGACGACGACGTCGACGACGACGGCGACAACGACGACGACGGCGACGACGAGCGAAAGCGAGAGCGAAAGAGAACGACAGCATGGCCACGAAGGACACGAAGTAGGCCACGAAGGGCGACAGCGGGGACACGAAGGGAATGCGTATGGGGCCACGAAGTGCGCGAACGAGCGGGGGCCACGAAGTGCAGAAAATGCAGGGGCCACAAAAGGCAACGACGGGGCCACTGAGGGTAGCAACTGGGCCACGTAGGACAGTGAGGGGGCCACAAACGGCGACAGCGGGGCCACGAAGGGCATGCACATGGGGCCATTGTAACCCGGGGGCCAGGGGCCCAGTTTGAGCATCAAGACTTTCCCTGTCAAAAGACAGGGTGCGAGCGTCGAGGGGGATTACAAAAACAGTATGCACCGGTGGGGGGGATCAACAATAATTATTCTTCAGAAATGAGAGTCCAACAACAACAACAACAGCAACAGCAACAGCAACGCAACAAGCAGAGTCCTCACCACGGATCCGAACTTCAGCCACGCACCCAGGGACAATGACTGACCCTTCGATCCCCTCACTCTAATTTTCAACTATCCAGACAAAGCTTGCATTTCGGTGTTCTTACTTGTCTTATCTTACTTGGTCTGGTGTGCCGCCCCGGTCGGCTTGTGGAAGCCCCGTCGTCGCCCCGTCGCCGCCCGTCGTTGTCTCATCGCCGCCCGTCCTTTGGACCCATGTGCCGCCTTTCGCAGCTTGTGGCCGGGCCGCCCCGTCATCGCCGCCCCGTTGCACGCCAACCCACTGCAATGTTATCGATTGCAATGAACCGCAATCGATTGCAATAGATTGCACCACATAGATTACACCACATAGATTGCGCATGCATACATACATCAAGTTGTATACATATATCATGACATAGCTTACGCCACGTAGCAAAGCATAGCTTACACGACGTAACTCACCCAACATAGATTGCACCATCGAATCTCACAACACTCATTGCTTCACATATATTGCACCACAAAGCTTACAAAACATATAGTGCACCACATTTGTTCCATTGTAAAGAACTTATCACATTGCTTATACTACACCTCATAGCTTAAATCACATACATTGCATAAGAGAGGTCGCACCACATAGCTTAAACCAAGCAGCCCACACCACAAAGATTAGCACGTTAGCTCCACATAGATTGTTCCACACAACTGACACCACATAGATTGCACTCCATCTGTTGCACCACTTGGAGACTGTTTTTTAAGGTCCAGCGGCCAACGAGTTGTGCAGGTCCAGGGGAGGAGGCGCAGGGAGTTCGCAGGGAGTTCGCAGGGAGCGTTGTGTTCAACGGTACGCTGGTGTCCGCAACAGCATCATGGTGTTTGGATGCACGTTGGCGACTCGTTGGGGCTTGGAGTGGCACGGGGTGACGACGATAACAGACGACAGACGACGACGAACGACGACGAACGACGACGACGACGACGACGACGACGGCGACGGCGATGGCGACGGCGACGGCGACGACGATCGACGTCATCCATAGGCATCTGGAGGTGCACGTGAGCAGCGCGTACACAGGCATTGCGTTGTGCACAGGCAGCGAGGCGATTCGGTGCACGCATCTGCTGTTGCTGCAGCAGGATATGTTATGTACTCAGGCGTTGTGGCGCACGGAAGCACAAGTGCACGCAGGTCGCGCGGTGCACGCGGGCATCGCGATGCACCAGGCAATATGGTGAAGACAGGTTTTGTGGTGTGCACACCTGTTCTTGCAACATCAGTTGTCATTCACGCAGGTATCCTGGACATGGTGGCGTACAGAAGAATTGTAGTGCACGGTCATTGCGGTGTACACCACCTTGTGGTGTACACGGGCGCTGCGGTGTACACATCCGTTGTCGTGCACACATTCGCTATGGTGTACAAAGACGTTGTGAGCCCAAAAGACGGGACCGCTCCCTGCGCAAGAGAAATCAATAATCACAAATAGCTTACATATTGGATTTGATACGTTCGGATCCCCTGCGATTTTCTGGAGTTCGGTCCCGCCGGGGGCCCTGGAAGTGTACGCAGTTCTGTGGTGTACACAAGCACTTCGGCGCTCTGGAGCTGTGGTGCACGAGTATGGTGCTGAAGCAGCAAATGTGGTGCACATAGGTGTCGTCGTGTACACAGGCAGTGTGTGTGGTGTGTTCACAGGCGCTGCGGTGCATACGGCTGCTGTAGTGTACACGGGCATTGTGGTGTACACAGACATTGTTGTGTAGACAGGCGTTGCGGTGTACACAAGGAGCTGTGGTGTACAAAGGTGTCGTGGCGCACGCTAGACAGGCGCTGTGGTGTACACAGACATGGTCGGCAAAAAACGGGGAACCCCGGGTCAGAAAATTCAATAATCACAAATAACTTACACATTGAATTTGATACGTTCGGCCCGGGCCCCTAGGGATTTTCCTAGTGTGGGCCCCGGTGGGACCTTGGAGGTGCACGGAAGCGCTGTGGCGCAAATGTTCGCCATGCGCTGCGGTGCACGCGGCTCTTGTGGTGTGCACAATCACCGCAGTGTACACAGACGCTGTGGTGCACACACCGTCTATCGTGTACACAGGCAGTGTGGTGTACACAAGCACTGTTGTCTAGACTGGCGCTGCGGGGTACGCAAGCAGCTGTCTTGTACAAAGGTGTACACAAACATGATCGGCCCAAAATGGACTGGGACCGTACCCCGGGCCAGACAATCAACAACCACAAATTATCCCAGTGCGACCCTACCTAGGAGTTGGAGCCCCTAGGAAAGCAGCATTAGTAGTAACAGTAAAGCTAAACCAAAGCTAATCTAAAGCTCGGCTAAAGCTAAGCTAAAGCTCAGCTAAAGCTAAGCTAAAGCTAAGCTGAAGCTAAAGCTAAAGCTAAAGCTCCAAGGGGACTGGGGGAGCCGCTCCCAGGGGACTGGGAGAACATCCCGGGGCGAGTTGCATTGCCCGGCCCCTTTCTAAGAAAGAGAGTAAGAACCTTCTAGGCAGAGCCTAGGTAGGGAATAAACCTGAGCTAAGATGAAGCTAAGCTAAGCTAAGATGAAATAAGCTAAGCTAAGATGAGATAAGCAACGCTAAGCTAAGGAGACGTAACTGGGGGAACCGCGGGGCGGATCCTGGGGGAACCGCCCGGGGCGAGTTCCACTGCCCGGCCCTTTAAGCACACAGGGTAAGAACCCTTCCAGGCAGAGCCTAGGTAGGGAATAACTTACATACTGAATTTGATACGTTCGGGCCCCTGGGGATTTTCCAGATTTGGGCCCGGCGGGACCTTGGAGGTGCGCGGAAGTTTGGTAGTCCCCAAACGTGGTGGTGACAACACCTGGCGGTGAGTCTCGAGCGATTTGGTGTCACCACCCAGTTTGGGGACTCGTGCGGTTTTCCGAGGATGTCCCGGACATCGGTGGGTCCAGGAGTCACAAAACCCGGTGGTGACCCCGCGTCCCCAAACCCAGCGGTGACCTTTTGGGGGATTCCAGGTCGCCACCTGGTATCTCACCACCCGGTTTGGGGGTTCCCAAGGAAGCGCTGTGGCGCAGATGTTCGCCATAATTCGTGGTGCACGTTGCTTCTGTGGTGTGCACAGGCATCGGGGTGTACACAGGCGCTGTGGTGCACGCAGAAGCCTCTGCTGCAGCAGCACCTGTGGTGTGCAAGACCGTTGTGGCGCACGCATGTTTTGTAATGCTCACAGGCAGTTGTTGTTGTAGGGGTATTCGGCCAAACCTGCGGCCCCCCTATCGCCACCGAAGCGAGTAGAAGCCGCAGGGTGAGAAGCTCGTAGATGATTTCAAAGCGCCAATCTAGGCCATTACAGAGTTGTGTTGGGGCAGCCCTGGAAAAGCAACCCACACGCCGACGAGGGGTGGAGGGTACTCTAATCTTAGCGCAGGGGCCATGACCCTCCCCCCCTGTCTGGGCAATATCACTCCAGAAAGACAAACGATCGAATCAAGAGCACCCGAAAGAACTAGGGCAAGCCTGAACGGTCAGAATATTGGCATGTAAGCCGAGGCAACGTAGGCCAGCCCAGCCGCAGCACGAAAGCTGCGGTCGTGTGGGCACCATGACCGAACAGGCTTGGCGAGTCACGATTTTCAATCAAAAACCCCAAGTTACGTTGGTAGCCTCATGGTGATAAGCGCATGTTCATTCAAGAAACCCTGTCAACGAAAACCCAAGTCACGGTGGCGGCCACGAAGAATCAGGGGTCCAAAAAAAAAGGCCGGATCAAAACCCAGGAAAGAAGTCGCGCGGTGATCAGTCGCAACAACCTCCTGCCCCTGGAGCCACTTGAGGGAGGAAAGATCCCAGAGGGATCCCAACCGCCTCCCTCGGAACTCCAAGGTGTCGCACGTTCCCGCCCCGCCAAAAAACACCCAGGAAAAAGCCGAAACGAGGAGCACCCCCCGAAGAGGGAATGGGTTTGCCACTCCAGGCTCGTAGACCACGAATTCCTCATAGAACATGCCCGATTTCCCCCTCTTCCCCTCCCGAAGAGGGGGGGTGAGCAGCGGCGAGGCGGGACTGGGGACCCCGCTCCAAGGGAGGGCACGGGGGGGAGCCCAGCATTTGCCACACCGCGGCTGACGCCCCCCAAGGGGTTTTGTGCACTTCAGGAACAACCGATCATGAGTTGGAACCTGGATATACATCATCATAACCAAGATATCGTAACTGCAACTTCCCAAGATATCAGGATGTGGAAATTCAAGTACAGAAAAGAAAATCCCAGTACACACAAGATCAAGATCAATCAAGATCAGTTCGACATTTGCATTCATGGCAGAACTCTCTTGCAATAATGAAATCTCACGGTGAAAGTCTGCCCCTCGCATACGGTCTATTCGTTCGTCGCATACCTTTGGCTGTCGAAACGTAGTACATCCCCATTCGGACTTGCATCACCATCAACTCTGACCTGCGCTCCGCCACACGGTGTGCTGCGTACGTGATCCATCCCGAACTCGTGGTAACTTTCGGCTGTGATGTCCACCAGCTCGCAGGCACACCGTAGAAGTCGGTCAGCTGCTTTCTGAAATCCGCAAAGGCGGCGCACTCCGTCACACAGTGACGTACGGATGGCCAGAACGCTTCTCCACAGCACGAACAGTATGGATCACAATCAAAGTCATGGTCTCCTCCGCGCGTGTGGGAGCTGGCCGCTCCACACATGTAAATCATTACCTTTTGCCACTCGCCTGGGGCGAGGGCATCACGAAACTTCTTCCAAGCTTTGCCCGAGAGGGCCTCGACGTCTACATCCTCCATTCCAGGATAGTCTCGCCGTGCAGGGGTCGCCTTCGTCAAGGCCTTCAAACGACATACAGCACGAAGAACATGAAAAGCTCGGTCACCTTCAGAACTCCAAAACCCACTGCGGTTCTGGAAAATACGCTTCATTCTAGGATCCTCCTCGTCCTCTGGCAGCTGGAATCTGACCCCCTCTCGGTATCGTACTGCACTAAGTCCAACCCCACAGCCTCAAAGAAGTTCTGCAGGTTGTACTCGACCCAGGGGTTGTAGTCAATCTCCCAGTCGGTAAGACGGCGCACCGCCGTCAAGGCATTAGAAAACATTGGATGGTACTGAATATGCAGGGCCCAGAATCGGCCACGACACCACCAGAGACATCTCGTCCCCAATATTGAACTCATGAGCTTCGCCGCCACATCCGCGGGCGGGAGCGTAAACACAGGGCAACACCACAGCCACCTCGGTACGACATACGCACCAGCAGCTCGCAACCGTGTCCGTGAACTTCCAGGCAGCTGTCGCAAGGCGGCGATGGCTGCATACACCTTCTTCCAACCTCCCGCTGGGGTGACGGGGGCCGTGGGATCGTCTGGCACAGCTTCGACCCCGATGTGCTCGATGCGGTGAAACTCGCCACGATGCCACTCCTGACGCTTACCTTTGTTCTCCACGGCCCCCGTCTCTAAGTCGAAGCGATCGGTCGTGTCGATGTCGTTGATCAACTGCTGGTCCGTCTCGCACACCAACGAGCGGTCATCCATGAACAAGAACTGCTCACCCTCGACTTCCCAGGGGGCCAGCACGGAACAGAGCACCTTGGGCGTGCAGGAATCCCCCTGCGCCAACCCTCGCGATGGCCACACCGCCTCCTGGGCAAGAGCACCGGCCACCTGGCATCTTCTTGGTCCTGTCCACGCTGCAAAAGACACCGCCACCAAGTCCGATGGCACCTCCGCGGCATGGAGCGACGCAATCCCCACCTCGTGGGGCACCTGGTCGTAGCACTTGCTGAGATCGCGCTCCATGCCCGCCTGAGCGGTGATACACGCCTTCAGCCAACTACACACTGCTTGACATACTGATGATTCCGCCTTGCAGGCATACTGGGCTGCCTGAGGGGAAGGAAAAGCTTCTTCACACGCTGTCAACCAACTTCTCAACAATACGCTCGCCACCCCGATCGGCCGCGACGCTCCATACTTCTTTGGGATACCCACAACTCTCCAAGAGAAAAGTAACTTCTGTAAGTTCACCACGTCCTCAGGCCTCTCCTCCACGGGCACGGTCTTGAACATGCCGTTGGTGCCGAGGTACTTCGTCGTATCCAGCCACAGGTCGTACAAGTCCCGCACTAGGAACTCGAACGTCACGGCCATCATTTTCAACTCCCGAGCTGTCCACCCGTCGTAGCCAGCACTTCCCTTCCCGCGAGCGATGGCCCGCAGGAACTGCTCCCAACTCGGCATCCAGCCCGCCTGGGCCTTGCTCCGAGGGAGGGGGCGACGCATCCGCCGAGCATGCTCCACCCAAGAGGTCGCGCATGCCTCTCCGTTGAAGTCCTCGGGGCGCCAGGTTTTGCGCCACTCCTCGGACATGTCGTCGGCGGTGAAGGCTGGGCACTCCGTCGGGTCGTGCATGACCGAACTCGCCGCTCTCCACCACTCTGGATCGATAACTTCTTTGGCAAACATCTGCTTCCATGATGACTGTCTTCCGCCCGCAGACGGTGCTCCATCTTGGCAATAGCATCAGATACTCGGTCATGGGCTCGGCCCAGACTCGGTAGACCAGCACATCCATTGTCAATAACATGCCGTAAACAGAAGTCGATGAACACGTCGAGCTGGTGCCCATCCAATCTCGCGGTCGGTGGGCTGCGCGTCAACTGCTCTGCAATACTTCGGCCCAATTTCTTCAACCTGGACAGGATGATGGGCTCGTTCGGCCTGCGCTTCGGAGTCGATGCAACAGGCCTCTCTTCGGGATTCGATCCGTTGGGTCTCTCAGCGCTCCCACTCCGTATGAGTAGGCCCGCTTCGACCCCCAGCTCCATTGCACGGTTGGCCCGTGCATGCCAGCGCTCCCATCTCTGCGTCATCGTGTAGGCCATCCCCAACATAGGTAGCGCTTGGTCCACGTCCGACTGCAATACTTCAATATCCTGTGGTAACACCATCGTACTCTGATCCAGCTCAAAGATCGATGTCCGCTTCAGCCTCGTCGTAGGGCCGACCATCGCACTCCAAGATGTAGTACACAACACCAAGCCGTGATATGGAATACCCTGCACAAACACCGTAGACGTATGCTGGACAGCGACACTTGACGCACACAATCTGGTAGGAGTAGTTCCTGCCAGTGTCGTCGGCGCTGTCATTTGACATGCAGTAGCATCAATAGGTACACACTGCTGGTAAGACTGCCTCCAATTCAAATCTCCCAAGATAATCCAAGGCTTCCCAGCGGCAATAACTTTGATCCAATCGAAAACTTCATCCATCCATTCCGTGCTCGGGACCGACGCAGGTCCATATGCAGATACAACCGTACCGAAAGCTCCTCGTACGCCCATGTACCTGTGACTCTCAGATCGAAAAACTTTGACTCCACCAACACGGGGTCGCCAAAATAAAGCCGTACCCCCTTGCATAGTAACCAACTTCGCATTTTTCTCAGGCGGGACACTGACGGCGCACCTCCATCCCAACCTCTGGGCCGCGGCTGACACCCAGCGCGGTCGCTCCGTGTGTAGGCGCACCTCCTGCAGGGCAAGAAAGTCCACCTCCTTCAAATCATCGTGCGTGAGCAGCTCCTCCAGCCTGGCGGCGTTCAGAGCTGTGACGTTGATCGTGGCCATCCGCATCTGGCCGCTCCCCACCGGTGCCTCCCCACCCCCGCGGAGCGGGTCGTGGGGGTCGGGGCACCCTCAGCATGAAGGGCTAGACGCAGACGCTGACGCCGAAGCCGACGCCGCCCGCGCAGCAACCCTTCTCTTCCAGGCCTCCTTCCCACGCTTGCGCTTCTGGATCAGGTAGCGCTCACGCTCGGGGCCGTTCTTCAACCTCCTCTTGTCCAGCTTCTTGTTCTGGATCCGCTTCCTCTCTTTGTGCTCAGGCCGCTTGGAATACTCGGCCCAGCACTTCTTCCTCTTCGCACGCTTGTCGGGTCCGAAGTTGGCCTTCTTCTTCTGGATACGCCTCTGTTCCACCTCAAAGAAATGCCGCATACGTGACAGACCGACCGTACTTGTCAAAAACTGTTTCCGCGTAACTTTGTTCTGCCTCCCACTGCATATGTTCCAGGGCGCTTGTCCAAGAGCCCGCTGGATACCACACCGAATGCATTTGTAGGCAGTGTAGTTCTTCACCGAATTGGGGATCGTCAACACCGTCCGAGGATCATACTCGCATACTGCTTCTTGAATACTTATAGGTAGCTTCGCCTTCCACATCAAGTGCTTGGCAAACCCACGCTGGCGTACGTTCTCGCGAATCCTGGCGGAGTTGGCGAGGAATTGGGAGATGTGAGAGTGCACGATCTTCCCGATCTTCGGCGCAGGCTTGCCTTGGCACTTCCTCCAGTGCCTGTCCGCCTGCACGCTTAGCAACGAGTTGTACTTTGCGCTTGCCCATCATCACTCTGTCGGACTCGTCAGGCGTCCAACCACACTTATCACACTTATAGTGTTCACCAGTTTGCCATGACCAAAATTGTTTGAATGCCTCATCTTCGTCACCTGTAGCTTCCGCCGCCAAAGCTGCAGCTCCGCCTGACTCCAAGCCCAGGATACTCCTCATCTCGTCCGCGCGCTCGTCCAGTCCCAGGATACTCGCAATGGCACCCGTATGTGCTGTCGGTGTGTTCCGCAGACCAAGCAAAGATAACATATTTGCTTCATCATCCTCCTCTCCACTCCCTTGCAAGCCATGCTGAGGGTACGGGAAGGCTTGATCACGCCACAAGCGTAGCGTATTCTGATACTCAGGCAGGTCTTGGATGTCCGCCCGAGGCTCCAGCCACTGGTAGTGCTGGTCCTCGAGGGTCAACCAGATCTCCTTCTTCTTCGTCTTGGAGTTCGGCTCTCGTCCGTACAATATCCACTTTCCATCCGCATCATTTGCCCAAACATAAATGTCCGTCTTCGCCTCGTGCGCCAGCAACCGTACAGCCAGGGCTCCCGCAGGGTTCCCCGTCGTGCCGTGGTGCTCCGCTTGCAACTTCGTCGTCCTGAAAACCTTCTTCAGCCCAGCTCTCTGCACCAGCATACGCAAGTGCCCCTGGATCGGGCCCTTCGGCTCGAAGGCGTTGACGGGCGGCACTCGCCCGCTCGGAGAGACATGATGCAGACCGCGGCCTGCGGCAATATAGAAACAGTCTCCTTCACCAGCACACTGAACAACTTTGAACCACTTGGCGAACGGCGTCACATGCTTGCCCACTGCTTTGCCGTCCTCTCCTCTCTGCAACTTGGACTTGGATTCCACCTTCGTCTCATCCTTGGTCTCGACCTTGACGTCTTCTTTTTTCTTAGCTGCATCCGCAGCCCCAGCGGTCTCCTTTGTCGATGTTGCCGTCTGTGTGGCCGCCGACGCTGCTATCTCCACTGTCTCGTCGTCGATGTTCTGACCCTCGGCTTTGCAGCTCCCCACGCACTCCGTGTCGTAGGCGGTGATCTTTCCTTCGGTTTCTGTCGTGCTGGTACTTGGGGTCGCACCGCCTTGGTAATCAGCACACCACTCTTGAAAGCAAAACTCGTCGCCACCACTCCCTGAGGCGACTCAGCATAAAATAACCAAGCTCGAGGCCCAGCTCTGGTAGGCTCCTGAACTCGCAGGAACCCTCTCTCCGTCGCCCAGTCGGCCACATGCTGCGGGGTCGTCCAGGTCGGGAGAGCGTGCTTGATGCAGTACTTCGTGAGCTCGAGCATGCCTGGGGCGTTGATCTGCGTGATCGCACCGAGCTTAGCTCGGCCGAAGGGACGATAAACCAACAAGTTCCGCTGCTCTTTCAATAACCCACAAACTCTCTTGAGATAATCTGTTGGCGCCTCCTCATCCTTCTGTGTGAACCACTTCGGAGTTGTCGTCGACGCTTGCTTCATGATAAAACAGCCCAATGGCGGCACAATCTCACTCAACTTCGGCTCGAAACTCTTGGGAATCGTCACAACGCAAGTCGTCTCAGCCTCATACGCAATAGCACCCCGCGTGCGCACAATCTGCGCCGCTGATTCTCCCCACACCACCGTCGGGAGGGCCTGGGGCTGGTTGTAGATCTGGTGGTAGAGGGTCTCGTCCGTCAGCTCCTGCACGACTGTGATGCGGAAGCTCACGAGAGACAACTTCTCATGTTGCACGGCCTCGTCGTCCTTGATGGCCGCGTCGAGGCCCGCCCGCTTCGGAGAGTTCGCACCGTGGTACACGATGCGGGCCTTCATCTTCTTCGGACCTTTCGGCCCATGGAGGAGTACGTAATCTTCACCTGCTGCATCCAAGACCACATGCGTGATCTCCGTCCTGTTGCCATATGCGCGTCTAACCTGCTCCGCCGCTGTGAACTCCGCCTCCGTGGAGGACAAGATGACCAGCGGTTCCGTGTTCGTCTCCAGCTTGGTGCGAGCTTGGCCCGCGGCTACCAGGGCCGCAGTCCCCCAGGGCTCAGCAACCAATCGCTCCGTAGTTGTCGTTGTCGGCGTCGTCGTCGTCGTCGCTTCCTCCAGCGGGCTGTCGGCCTTGGCCGTGCTGAAGGTGGCGACGAGCTCACGTAGCTTGTTGCAGACCACCGCCGTCGTGATGGTCTGCCTCTGGGCGCCCGTGGCGGTGTCCACATACCCGATGAGACTCCGCAGGCGCTCGACGATCTGGATGTCCGCGTGCTTGACCTTCTTCTTCTTCTTGGGTTTGGGCTTCTCCGCCCGCGTGGCAGGGGACGCCTGCCACGCCGCGGCAGGGGCCTCCTGCCGCAGCCCGATGTGCTGCTGGATCGCGCTGACGGCCTTCACCAACCCCTGGAGGACCGAAGCTTGATCTGATCGGCGTGTCGTTCTCTTGGCACCTCCCTTGCCACCGCCACCAAAGAGGGGGTCGCTGGGAAGTGCACTCCAAGTGTTCAAAGGGCTCCCACTTGTGATATTTGCACAAGCTGCCACCGTACTCGTAGTATGGATCTTCTCATCATACTTCTCCCTCGAAGTGAGCCCTGAGGTCAAGCAATCTCTTCTCTGAAAATCACAAAATTTTAAAGCGTGGTGTACATGATCATGATGATCGAAAGCGTGGTGTACATGATCTCGTGGATCAACAGCCCGCCGACCTTCAGAAACCACCCAGGCCCCAGGGTAGTTCTTCACGTCGCAGGGCTCCCAGTAGAGGTGCACAGGCATCTCATCCCCATCAAAACTCGTGACATCGTCACCGCCCACGCAGCTCGCAGTAGAGGGAGTACGGGACGTCCGCCATCTCCACCGCATTCGCCACAGCACCCTCCCGAGGAAGAGCACCGTGCCCGCCAACACCATGACCATGCCGAAGCTGTCTGGGGGCTGCTGCTCGTTGGCTGACGCCCCCCAAGGAGAGAGGACCCAAATGATACACGTGATCGTCTAGAGTGTAGTCCGGGTTCGCGGCGACGTGGACGCCTACGTGCATCGCGATCCCGCTCACAGGCAGTGTGGTGCACGCGTGCTGGATAGTGTACACAAGACTTCGCGGCCACTCTTAGCAATCACATCCCGCGTATTCCAATGCGAGCTGTCCAGACATCCCTAGGCATTCACACGGCGCCCGCATCGTCGCAGCACCAATAGTAGGTAGCATCGCGGCAGCATCATTACCAGCTGTAGGGGTCGCAGCACCGGTGCGCGCGGGCATATGCAGGATTGCCCACAGCGCGAAGGTCAGGTTGTTGGCCGGCCCCCTCCCCCTCCCCCCAGACAATCCGGGCTATCCTCGATTCAAAAAAATACGGTCTCTTGGGCTGCGCACTACATAAATTGCACCACACAAATGGCGCCACATAGATTGCACATCATAGGTTGCACTACGTAGCTCATATCCCATAGATCGGGCCACATAGATTGCACAGTATGGTTTGCATCTCATAGCTCGCACCACATAGATGAGCACGTTAGCCCCGCATAGACTGCACCACATAGCTTACGCCACATCGCTCACACCACATATGAGCATGTTAGCTTCACATAGCTTACGCCACATAGATTACACTGCATACATTCCTCCACTTAGACTGCGCACCACAGAAGTTGCACCACTCTACTGACACCGCCTACACTGCACCACGTAAGTTGCACAACGTAGCTCACGCCGCAGTACTCTCCGTTTCTTTCGAGAAGCAAGGACTCTAGCCTTCCCCACCCGGATTCTGCCCCCCCCTGGAACATTGCAAATTACATATGAGTTTGCCTCACCGCCCGTTTTGCACACGAATTCACACCATCCGAGGGAGTACCCTTTTCGCCCACCTTCCCCGTGACAAGTTTTATTAGGCCTTACTTGTGTGACTGCAAAAGGGTAATGTGCCAAGAACACCTGGCACTAAATTAGCCTGGCGAAGGACCCAACCATATGCAGTTGTGAGTAATGCTGGTGTGAGTACCGTCTTCGGTGGATCTCCCGATGGGGCCACGAACCGTTTGAGGGGTGTGCCGAAATGGGTGTGGGGGCGGCATGCGAACGTTGCCACTGGGGCCTTCGGTGGAGCTCCTTATGGGGCCACGAAACGTGTGAGGGGTGTGCCGAAGTTGGTGTGGGGGCGGCATGCGAACGCAGCCACTGGGGCCTTCGGTGGAGCTCCCTGTGGGGCCACGAAACGTGTGAGGGGTGTGCCGAAATGGGTGTGGGGGCGGCATGCGAACGCAGCCACTGGGGCCTTCGGTGGAGCTCCCTATGGGGCCACGAAACGTGTGAGGGGTGTGCCGAAATGGGTGTGGGGGCGCATGCGAACCCAGTCACTGGGGCCTTCAGTGGAAATCCCCATGGGGCCACGAAACGTGTGAGGGGTGTGCCGAAATGGGTGTTGGGGAGGCATACGAACCAGGCCACTGGGGCCTTCGGTGGAGCTCCCTATGGGGCCACGAAACGTGTGAGGGGTGTGCCGAAATGGGTGGTGGGGAGGCATGCGAACCCTGCCACTGGGGCCTTCGGTGGAGCTCCCTATGGGGCCACGAAACGTGTGAGGGGTGTGCCGAAATGGGTGGTGGGGAGGCATGCGAACCCTGCCACTGGGGCCTTCGGTGGAGCTCCCTATGGGGCCACGAAACGTGTGAGGGGTGTGCCGAAATGGGTGGTGGGGAGGCATGCGAACCCTGCCACTGGGGCCTTCGGTGGAGCTCCCTATGGGGCCACGAAACGTGTGAGGGGTGTGCCGAAATGGGTGGTGGGGAGGCATGCGAACCCTGCCACTGGGGCCTTCGGTGGAGCTCCCTATGGGGCCACGAAACGTGTGAGGGGTGCCCTGGGGGGCACGAACCCCGAACCCTGCCACCTGGTGGAGCTGGGGGTGAGAAATGCCGAACATGGGGCCTTCGGTGGAGCGGGGCCAAAACGTGTGAGGGGTGTGCCGAAATGGGTGGTGGGGAGGCATGCGAACCCTGCCACTGGGGCCTTCGGTGGAGCTCCCTATGGGGCCACGAAACGTGTGAGGGGTGTGCCGAAATGGGTGGTGGGGAGGCATGCGAACCCTGCCACTGGGGCCTTCGGTGGAGCTCCCTATGGGGCCACGAAACGTGTGAGGGGTGTGCCGAAATGGGTGGTGGGGAGGCATGCGAACCCTGCCACTGGGGCCTTCGGTGGAGCTCCCTATGGGGCCACGAAACGTGTGAGGGGTGTGCCGAAATGGGTGGTGGGGAGGCATGCGAACCCTGCCACTGGGGCCTTCGGTGGAGCTCCCTATGGGGCCACGAAACGTGTGAGGGGTGTGCCGAGATGGGTGGTGGGGAGGCATGCGAACCCTGCCACTGGGGCCTTCGGTGGAGCTCCCTATGGGGCCACGAAACGTGTGAGAGGTGTGCCGAAATGGGTGGTGATGGTGATGATGCTGATGATGATGATGATGATGATGACGATGATGGGAGGAGGGAGGGGGGAGGAGGAGGAGGTGAGGAACGCGGGGCGCCGTCTCTTCAAAACGAGGACCCAACACCACAGGATGGTTGGGAAAAAAGTAAACAAGAACAAGTGCGCGCATGCCGGAATCCGTCCAAGTTTTGTGTTGTCATACGGATTGTACGATCGAGTTATTCGAACGCCGATGACACAGAAGTTGGGTTTGGTTCAAAACATGCGCGCGCGATCTTGTTAGTTCTTGTTGTGGCAACCGTATGGTTGCCAACATGCTTTTCAAATGAGACCACGCAGGCCAGTTCGGAATCATTCGAACGCCCTTTGCGCGCTTGTTGGGGGGGCACGATCCCCGTCCAATAATACCATGCGGTCCTCTTTTGCGCGTCGACCGCGCGCGCACGTCGAAATCCGCCCAAAACCCTCATCAGCGACACGTGGACATCATCGTCGTCATCGGCGTTGCCAGCATCGGTGCCGCCATCGGCCTTGCCGCCGTCATCATCACCATCGCCACCACCATCGCTACCATCATCATCGTTGCCGCTGTTGTCGACCTCACAATCACAGTGTGCCCGCCAGAGCCACCGCCACATTTCAATGCCCGCGCGCCAGCGCGGCCCTTGACACGCGCTGGGACGCTCACATCGGTAAGCGCTGTCGCGGCCGCATCGGCTGTGTCCAATCACTTGGCCGCGTTGCGCGCGAGCTTGCGCGCGCCAGCGCGGCTGCACAGACGCGCCAGCAATAGCCAAGCAGTCATCACAATCCCCACCACTTGGCTGTTTCAAATTGAATTGCTGGTGGGAAGGCGGGATGATTGCGCGAGCCGTAGAGTTGACAAGTCAAGAGTTAGCAACAACTAGTTGCAGCACATAGATCCTCCGTTCTAGCAAAGGAATTAGAGCTCCCCAGAGTTACAGGCTCCCTTTGGGACATTGCAAACTACAGGTGGTTTTGCCGAATCACTCATTCATTTTGCAGTTGAATGTATAAAACACCGCAGGGGATACCCTTATCGCACCCCCCAACATCCCTGTCAAATTATATGGTGCGCGCACGCTCGTTTATCAAAACATGATCGTGTTCAATAACTCCATGCAGCAAATGCAACAAAGTCCACGCGCACGTCGTCGCGCGCGCATGTCGAAATTCTTCAAAAGCCATATGTGGTGTAAGGGTTTCCAGATCGAGACTCCCGAACACTTCTAAAACAACAAAACAAGAACGGCTTGCAAACTTAAATTGAAGCAAAAATGCTCGCGAGACCTTGCGAATTCGAGTGAAAACCAGTGGTGCTTCAACACTTGCGTCAACTGGGGCCACGCGGTCTTCTCGCGCGCATGACAGAATCTTTCGAACGTCTTTGCGCGTCTGCTGTAGACGCACAATCTTTTTTTAAATAGTGCAATGCGGGCCACGCACGCTCGGCCGCACGCGCATGCCGAAATCATTCCAAAACCGTCATCAGCGACACGTGGACATGGTCATCGTCATCGGCGTGACTGGCATCGACACCGTCATTGGCCCTGCCGTCGTCATCGCCATCACCGCCACCATCTTCGCTACCATATCCATCATTGTTTCCGCCGATGCCGACGTCACCATGACACCGCGCCCGCCCGAATCACCGACCCGCATCAGAGTGCCCGGCCGCCAGGGCGGCTCGTGAGACGCGTTGGGAAGTCCCCATCCGTCAGTGCCAGCGCGGCCGCATCGGTTGTGCCAAACTAGTCGGTCGCCTTGCACGCGAGCTTGCGCGCGCCAGCGCGGCCGCAGAGATGCGCCAGCCAGCGCCAAGCAGTCATCGCAGTCGCCGTCGCATGGCGTTTGCAAAACAAGTTGCGAGTGCGGAGGGGGATGGTTGCGCGAGCCGTGGAGTTCACAACTCCAAGAATTTCGGAATTCCGAAGTTGATTTCACCACATTGTACCACATAGTACGCTAGAACACACTGTTTGGGGCTCACGTTGGCTGACATCGCCATATCCAGCTTGACGCGCACGGCCGCTGGCGGAAGGAATTAGGAACGAGGATGAGAAAAGAGGAGGAGGAAGGGAACGTGGCCTCAGGCGCATGAGGAGGGGCAAGAGGAGGAGGAGGCCGCTTGTACTGGTGCGGATCATGCCGTTTTCTCTTTCTGCGTAGTCGTTGTTCGGAGGAAGGGCAGGTTTTCTCTATTGCGTGTCAGAGATAGCAAAGCGAAGGAGGAGCAGGAGTTCGGCACGATCGACGAGCATGGCGACGGAGGGGAAAGAGCAGAGAGAAAACCGGGCCGAACAGGACAAGTGACGTCGTCCTGATTGTCACAATTAGGTGGCGGTGTCTACCTTATGTTGGCGAAAGCCGACGGCACCTCTCCCCGGTGGAATGTAGCGAGACAGCCAGAGCCAACGGAATATACCGGAATGTTCTTGCACGAGCCGGCCGCGGAGGATGGCGGGCGACAGGAGGGTGCGGAGGATGGCGGGCATCTCGCGGCGCCCGTTCTCACGGCGGAACAGAAAGGGTTCCACCTTGAGAGGGGAGAAAGAGTTGAGTAGAGGATTGTTGAGGAGAGGGGCGAGCAGTAAAGAGGAGAGGATTGCATCAGTGCAGGGAGGAGAGTTCATTCTCTTCCTCCTCCTCCTCCCCCTCCTCCTCCTCCTCCTCCTCCTCCTCCTCCTCCTCCTCCTTGCTCCTCGAGCCGACCGCTGGTCCACGTCGCCACTGCAGCCCGAACCAAGGCCAGGACTACGCACAGTGTCAGAACGCAAATCCAGCGGCGGTGCTCCTCGAGCCGTCAGCTGGCCCATCGACGACACGGCTCGATCATGACCACGGCCAGGTCGCGACGGGGTGTCTGAACGCAAATCCCGCGGCGGTGCTCCTCGAGCCGCCCGTGGGTTCAGCGTCGCCACGTTCGGACGAGCAGGTGCGGAGGACCCGCACCGAAGAGGAGCAGCAGCAGGAGGCACAGCGACTTCTACAGACCGCAGCGAGACGGGCCATCACCAGCTGGCAGCCCGAGCACGACGCCGTGCAGAGCGCCACGCAAGCGGAGGACCTCGACGACGCTGAGGCAGAGGCAGCGAGAGCGAGGGCCTTGCTGGAGGCCGAGAGGGAGAAGGCAGCTGGGCAGCGAGGAGAGAGGCCTCAGCTGAGGAGAGCCACGCGAGAGGCCCCTCTGCCTCTCGCAGAACTGAGGCGCCTGCTGGAGGGCGGCGCGCAGCGAGAGAGGCGACCAGCGCGAGCCACGCGACAGACGGCTACGCGAGGCGGAGGCGAGAGAGGCCAGACGTCAGGCGGCGGTGGCCAGGCGGCGGCGCGGTGCGAGGCACGCGACGAAGCGGCTGCTGGACTGCCTGCAGGTCTTGCGGGGCATGTACCCCGCGCTGATCCAGGGTGTGGTTCAGGCCGTGAAGTTCGTGCTGCGGCTGCCCCGCCGCCCCGCGCAGCTGCGGGGCCACCCGAGGAGGACGAGGAGTAGGCGGGCGCCGCCACGCCGCCGCGCGCGCCCGCGCGGCGGCCGCCACGACGCTGGCGGCACGAAAGGGGTCGAAAGGGGCTCCTCCTCCTCCTCCTCCTCCTCCTCCTCCTCCTCCTCCTCCTCCTCCTCCCTCTCCTCCTCCTCCCCCTGGCCTCCTCCTAGTCCAACCCTGGGGTTTGGTAGGGGGGCCGACGTCACCCGAGAAAGGGAAGGGGGGGCGCGCAACGCGGGTTGCGAAGCAGGGTGAATGGCGAGGAACGAGTCATCGGAAAAGGACACCAGAGGCAACGACAAGGGATTGGCGCAAGGAGGGATTCATCGGCCCCCGATCGCCCCATACCTCGCCGATCGGGGCGTGGATACTCCAACCTGCCCAGGAAAATGAGGTTTCTCTATTGGGGCCCATCGCCGATGCATCGGCGATGTATCGCCGAGTCGCGAGCCGATACTAGGTCCTTATTCCCCAATGGTCCCACCCCCTGGGCACGCAATATAGCACCTGGGGTCCAGGGCTCTTTATCGGAGCTCTGGGAGGTTATATCGGCTTCAAGGGTAGACGAAGTCACGATTTCGACATCCGAACGGCGTCGGGAGACCGCCAATATTTCCAAGACGTGTCCTAGACGGCCCAACATTGCGCCCAAAGCGCTTCTACACGTCTCCAAGACGGCCCAGGACCTGCCAAGAACGCTCCACGAGTAACTAAGAGGCCTACGAGAGGTGAACATCAATGATTCCCCAATTGCTTTGCAGTGATTTTGGCGTGCTCTTTCTCTTTGTCTTCAGAGCGTCCGAGATGGCCCAGGAAGAAACTCAAATTACCCCAAGACGGCCCGAAAAAGGGGCGCCAGCAACGTTCCAATTACAGCCAAAGACGGCCCAAGATGGCCCCAAGATGCCCCAATGTGCTCCCCAGGGAGGCGCATGACGGCCCAAGATTGCCCAGGATAGGCTCGCGGACGACGAGTCCCTCTGGCCCGAGTTGCTTCAGTCTGTCCAGAAGTTGCCAGATGTGCCTGAGGAGGTCGATGTGACCTACATGATTGAGCACGGGTGGATGATGGATGAGTTCGATTGGCGCATGATGAGTATTGGGAGGAGGGATAGCATGCCTGGGGAGGACGGGATGCATTACTCGGCCTGGAGGGCCCGTGCTGCTGGTGACGTGCTCTGCGAATGCTACATCGCTCTGTTTCGGAACCCACATGCTGGAATCCCCAATGGCATGAAACGGTGCTTAATGGTGTTTCCCCCTAAAAAGATCACGGAACAGGAGGTGGGGGAAGGGGTCTTTCGAGAACTTGCGGTTACCCGTCCCCTCAGCATGACAAATACCGATGCGAAGTTGCTCTCGGCATCGATGGTGATGTTTCTTACCCGCAACGCTGCTAGATACTGCCTGCTCCAGCCCCCTCAGAAATGTTTCCGTGGTAGAGATATGCTGTCGAATGCGATGGAAGTTGAAGCCTTGTTGCTCGAACACGACCTTCGCGATAGATATACGAGTGGATTGGTCCTGACGGACTTTGCTTCCGCCTTCCCCTCCATCAAGGTCTCCTGGGCGTTGCAGGTTCTGTGTTCCATGGGCGTTCCCCTGGGCTATATCTGCTTCTTTCGGGCCCAGACTTTTGGATCGTTCCCCATTGGGCGAGGAGTTCGGCAAGGAGACCCGAGCTCAATGCTCCTATTTGTTTTAGTCGTTGAACCTGTTCTGGCATGGGTGCAAGCGAGACTTCCAGCACACTTATCACTCACGCTCGCCTATGCGGACGACGTTTGTTTCGGTTTGCGCTGCCTGGTTGATGGCCTTGGGCCTCTCTTTGAGTGCTTGGGACTGCTGGATAGTGCGATAGGTCTAGCGCGCAACTTCCCGAAGTGCCAGATTGTCTTATTATATGACCGTCTTCACGAACCTCTTCAGGACTTCCTGGATGATCTTGGGCACCCGTTTGACGTTATGGAAATCACCAGGCGGTTGAAGTACTTTGGGATATGGATCGGGTTTGGGGCTGAAGAAGTTGCTCTCCTGGGTACGGCTGTCAAACTGAAAAGCGTACCCGTGAAATCCGTGACCTTGGCCTAGGGTTTGCCCAATCTATCATGTTTTTTTGTTTTTTTTCAAAACGTTATGTGTATCATTCGTGTACTTTGTTCTACAGCTTCACTGTCTTACCCCTGCTCTGGATAACTTTTACAAATATTGTGTTCGCCTCCTCTCGGCGGGCCCGAACAACGCCCTCTCGTACGATATGTGTACTAACCTCTGTGCGCTCGGCCTCCCAGTCGAGTTCCCAAGGCTCTCTTTGGTCGCCGACGCGACGCGTGCCAGATATATTGCTCGGCGTGATGGACTTCCTCGAATTCGGGATCGTGTCTCACGCATATTTCTCGACGATGATTGGTGCCCGTATCGGCAGAAGAGGGGTTGGTTCGTTGACAGTTTCCTCACGAATCTTTTCGAGTTTCAAGACACAGTTCAATCGTGTGACCTTCACATCAAATATGAGCGTAAAGATGTCCAGAAGCAATATATGAAGGCGCTGAAGCGTTACCATCAACCCGCCGTCCCCCCACTGGAAGCTCTTTTTCGCCGTGCCTGTGCGTGGATCCCTGGGATCTCCATCGAGCACATTACGCGCGTGTGCATCCTGGCTACGTCCCTGGCTAAGAGGGCTAGTATGTATCTTCCGCTGGCCAATATTCGGGTTATGTCCAGATGTGTTTGTACGAGTGCCCGTTTTCACGCCGCTCCAAGAGGCTGTATTCTTGGGTGTCCTGCTTCCTCGTCTCATCTTCCCGAGCTTGATGATATGGTTCACTGTTTGGTTTGTCCTAGACTCCAACAACTATTCTTTCAGTGGGTGGGTTCTTGGGCTCCGAGGTCTTCTGGGTCTCCTGAGGGTTCGCCCTGGTTTCACTCCTTCCTCCTTTTTCACGGGATGGGCCCTGATCAGTGTCTTTAAAATTCCATGTTATGCGATGCGTTCCTCAGCATGCACTCTTCAGTCAGATATCGCCTGCCTGGCTCGCCATCTCAACAATTTGAAGCTGGTCTCCGAATGCAGGCACGGAGGCATCGTGCGTGCAGGCCGGTCTGGTCTAAGCTGTCTCATATCAACAAATAACAAGGGGTGGGTAGTGGCCCTGTTTTTTTTGTTTCCAAAAATAATAATAATAATAATAATAATACTAATAATAATGATAATAATAATAAGGAAAAAAACAAAAAAATACCCAGGATTGGCTCAAGACGGCCACGAGACGACGCCCAAGACGGCCAAGACGGGGGCGCCAAGACGGCCCAAGGAACGGCTCCAAGAGCGCCTCGGAGGAGCCTGAGACGGGCACAAGAGGCCAGAGTCACCTTGCGTCTGTGTGAAAAGGCTCCTCGGAGGTGGATATAGAACCTAGCGCGCGCCCCATGCCTCTTTCGACATGCTCTTCTTCCTGTGCCCAGCGTTTCCAGTGGAGACGCCGGTAGTGCGAAGTCGTTTTACGTGGTTAATCGTGCCAAAGCACGTTGCCAGCCATGTCGGTTAGTGTTTTCGCAGTTTTTGTTCGCAGGTGCAGTCAAGCGCAGAATCCTAGGGCTGCTCAGCATCATATGACCACCCAGCACAGCCTGCGACTGACCCTCCAGGCAGGCCCCAAAAAGCGCCCCACAAGAGCTCCTAGACGGCCACAGCTGACACGGCGACAGCCCCAAGGTGCCCCAAGACGCCCCAAGACGCCCCAATGGGCCCTTCAAGAGGGCCCCAGGAAGCAAAAACCGTGTCATTTCTTCGCCTCTTGGGCTGTCACAGCGCCCACGACGGCCCAAGATGCACCCAAGACGGCCCCCGCCGTCAAGAGAGCTCCAGGACGGCCCAAGAAGGGACCTAAATGGCCCAGGAGGCCCTCAAGATGGCCCAAGAGAGCCCCAGAACACCCAAGAGGGTTCCAAGGGGGAAGACCAAGTTCAAACTTCGAGCCTTGGTCCTCAGAGGCCCCAAGAGGCTCCCAAGAGGCCCAAAGAGGCCCTAAAGAGGTCCCCAGAGGCCTTCAAGAGGCCCCAGGAGGCCCCCAGGAAGCCTCTAGACGCCCAAGAGGCCCCAAATGGGCCTCAGGGAGACTTCCTAGAAACTTCTACAGATCTGCGAGAGGCCTCTGGTCAACAACCTAGGTCCGTTCCTTGGGCGCCGTCTGATCGGCACCGATGCTGTATCTATGTGTACGTCTGTGTATTTCTATACGTACGCATGTTTGCATGCATGCACGAGTAGATGTATGTGTTCATGTATGTGGGCATATAAGAGGTGCATATAAGAGAAAAGATAATTCACTTGGCCTGGCGAAGGGCCCACCACTATGCAGCTGCGTGTAGCGCAGGGCGCGGCTCTCTCTTCAAATATTGCGCGATGCGGGGTAGTCTGGATAGAAGGTCGCTGCACGCTGAGCTACTTGTTGGGCGCGATCCGCGTGAAGGGCGTGGCCGTTGCGCGACCGCACCCACTGGGGCCGCAGGTGGAGCTCCTTGTGGAGCGCGATCCGCGTGAAGCGCCGAATCGGGCGTAGGGATGCCATGCGAAGTTGTCCACGGGCGCCACGGTTGGAGATCCTTGCGGGGTGCGATCCGCGTCAGGGGTGTGTAGAACTATACGGAGGGACGCCATGCGACCCCTTTGGGAGCCGTCGGTTGAGCTCCCTATGGGGCGCGATCTGTGTGAGGGATGTGCCAAAATGGGCGTGAAGATGCCATGCGAACCTTCCCTCTGGGACCGTAGGTGGTGCTCCCTTTGGGTCACGATCCTTGCCAGGGCGGTGGAGAACAGCTGCCCATATGTTCCCGGAGATTTCTCTGGGAACATGCGGGCTGAAGAGAATGAGCAGGAAGAGGAGGAGGACGAGGAGGAGGAAGGAAGAGGAGTAGCTGCAAACGGAGGAGAGGAGGAGGTGCAGGACATGGGACAGAAAGAAAAGTCTGAGAAGGAGGAGGAGAAGCAGGAGGAAGAGGAGGAGGACGAAGATGAGTGAAAATTGAGTAACGAGGCGGAGGGAATGAGGATGGAGAGAGCTGGAGCAGAAGCAGGAGCTCGGAGAGAAAGAGAAGGAGAAGGAGGAGGACGATGACGAGGAGGGGGAAGGGGGGAGGGCGCCGAGGCTGATGGAGACTCTGCAACGCCCACATGCACTGGACTTCACAATGTCGCCGCTCAGACGAGCGAAAGCGTGAGCCGTAAAACGTGGCGCAGTTGCGACTAGAACTTAAGCGCGCGCGAAGCGCGCGCGTGGTTTCAGCGCATATCTATATATATATATATATATATATATATATACGGGAAGAGAGAGAGAGAGAGAGAGAACAAAAAAGAGAGAGAGAGAGAGAGAGAGACAGAGAAAGAATGTAGAGATAGAGACAGAGGCATAGACAGAGACGGACAGACAGGCATGGAGAGGGAGAGGGGGAGCGTCTGGGACAGCTAACCTCGAGGGGAGTCGCCAGCTCCAGTAATTCGCGCCCGCTACGGAAGCAAGCGGCAGGCATGCGCAGTCCGGGCGCTGTTTTTCTAAGCGCAGCGTTGCAGGTACTCGGGCTTGAATGGTCTAGACAAGCAGGCATACCTTGCAAGCAATTCGCTGTGAAATATCCTTCGGCAAAAAGAGCGCAGCGCAGCAGGGAAGCAGTTGCTGGAAGAGGGGGAGGCGGGAGGGCAAGGAGGAGGAGGAGGAGGAGACGGAGGAGAAGGGCACTCCTCTTCCCCCTCCAGCTTGACAGTAAGATTCAGGCGCGGCCAGAGTGATGTATCAGCTTTTGTTGTGGTCAGACGGACTGGGCTTTGGGGGGGTCAGGCGCTAACAAGCAGTAACGATCAGTCAAGCGGACGCAGACTGGCCGCGGCAGTCTTTGAGAAGGGGTTTGGGCCAGCTTGGGCGACAAGCGGATTTCAGTAACACGGTGGTCTTTCCGCTGAGAATAAGCACGCCGTCTTATGCAACGAGTGCATACAGTCTAGCAGCTAGCCCGGCACCCGTCAATAAAAGACATTCGGGCTCTATGGAACTGAGTCGCGGCCCGCCCCATGAACCGTGCAGGTTGCAAATGCCGTGGCGCGCAACCCCGTTGATGGCTCCGTGTGCCCAACATGTTGTTATGGATGGTTGGCGATCGGCACCAGTTGGAGCTTTGCAGTGTTGTTCATCGTGTACCACGAACAGCCGAGATGTCGATGTTGACATCGCAATGTTACGATCCGCCTTAGAACGAACATGCGTTGCTTGTCCTCGACCGCTCGGTCATTGGACCTGTCGGTCGGAGATTCTGCAGCGATGGTTTTGCATTGTGCGAATAATCCTGGAAAAAAGATGTCTGTGCAAAAGCGTGTGCGTGAGCGTATGCACGCATGCCTAACCAACCTTAAAGCCCTGGCGCGCGAGATTTGAGTAACATGCAGGCCTCTACGCTCAGAATAAGAACAACGCTAAACCCTGACGCTAAACCTTCACGGCCGAACGTAAACCTCCTAAGCCTCTGGCACCCCTCACACGCGTTGGAGTGCTCTCCGACCAGCTCCTTGCCGCTTGTGGTATTGCCAGGTTTGGCGGTGTTTGTTTGAAGTTCAGCATTTTACCGAAAACGGCGCCCGCCCAAGCTCAGCATTGTACAGAAAAAACAGGTCTACATGGCCGGCAGGTGGCGCGGTTGTAACCACATGCGCCCAGCGCCACCCAGCACAGCGTTCCATGACCCCACAGAAAGTTCAACCGAAGGCTCCAGTGGTTGTGACCACATGCGCCCCGCGCCACCCAAAACGGCGCTTCGTGGCCACATAGGAGCTCCACCGCAGGCACCAGTGATTGTGACCGCGTGCGCCCCGCCCTACCGAACGTGGCCCCATAGGGAGCTCCACTGAAGGCCCCAGCGGTGCATTTTGGCTCAAGCGACCGCACGGCCGCGCCTCCCTCGCTGGTCCGAGCGCTGCCTAGAGGGTTGTGCACAGCCGTGGACCTCGCGCCGTTGGTGGCGGCGGCGGTCCGCGGGGCCGTGGACGGCGGTGCCCCGAGGCGCATTGTTGCGGCAGTGGCGCGCTCCGTTGTGTCGGCGGCGGACTTTGCGGCTGCCGCGCCGACGCAGCGCGCGCTTGCGGCGGCGACGGAGGTTGCGGGGCCTAACGAGGCGAAGAAGGAGAGACGCCGCAGGCGGCGGGTGAGGCTGGCGCAGGCGGCGGCGGCTGCTCCTCTTGGTGCCGCGCCCCTTGCCACGGGCATTGCGGGCGCGGTGCAGCTTGCCGAGGTGGCGGTGGCGGTGGCCGCCGAGGCTTTTGGATATCTTGTTCTCTACCTAGGCTCTGCCTAGAAGGGTTCTTACCGTGTGTGCTTAAAGGGCCGGGCAGTGCTAATCGCCCCGGGCGGTTCCCCCAGTATCCGCCCCGCGGTTCCCCCAGTGACGGCCCCTTAGCTTAGCGTTGCTTATCTCATCTTAGCTTAGCTGATTTCATCTTAGCTTAGCTTAGTTTCATCTTAGTTCAGGTTTATCTTAGCTTAGCCTACCTTCATCTTAGTTTCGCCGAGCTTTAGCATAGCAGAGCACAGCATAGCATAGCAGAGCGTAGTCCAGCACAGCGCAGCACAGCATATCATAGCAAAGCCCATCATAGCATCGCATAGCGCAGCATAGCATCGCATAGCGCAGCACAGCACAGCACAGCATAGCACCGCGCAGCAGAGCAGAGCAGAGCAGAGCAGAGCATAGCACAGCAGCAAAGCAAAGGCAAAGCAACAGCAGCGACAGCAAAGCAAAGCACAAGCAACGCAAAACAAAGCAAAAACAAAAGCAAAGCAGAGGAGAGGCAAAGCAAAAGTAATGTGCGACAGATGCCGAGCTAGCCTCGATGGGTGTAATTCCCGACCTAGGCTCTGCCTAGAGGGTTAGCATAGCATAGCGCAGCGCTGCATTAGCATAGCATAGCATAGCATAACATAGCCAAGCATAGCATAGCATAGCGCAGCATAGCATAGCATAGCATAGCATAGCGCAGTTCAGCATTGCATACCATAGCTTAACATAGCATAGCGCAGCATGACATAGCATAGCATAGCATAGCGCAGCGCAGCATAGCATAGCATCGCATAGCATATCATAGCACAGCGCAGCATATCATCGCATAACATAACATAGCATAGCACAGCATAGCATAGCATAGCAACTAATGCTGCTTTCCTAGGGCCTCGAACTTCTAGGTAGGGTCGCACTGGGGTAATTCATGTTGTTCGTGGCGCCGCACTTTTCGGAAGCGCGCCCGCTGGCGGCCCCCGCGGGGTCGACTTCAGCGACGGCGACGACGACGAGATGGGTGGATCCCTGGACGACGAGTGGGCCGACGGCCTGCCACCTCGCAACCCGCGTGACCCGCAGAGGAGGCGGGGCCGTCTGCGCGCGCGGCCGGTGGCGGCGGCCCCTGGTGCGGCGGCAGCGGCGGCGGGCGCGGGCTTCGGCCCGCTTGCCGAGGCGGCGGCGGTTTTTCGGGGGCTCCCCTTTGTCGGCTTGGATGCTGCGGCGGCGGCGGCCCCCCTGGGAGCGGTCCACTTGGCGCTGCCCACACATGGGCTTGCGGCGCTGCGCTCCTTCGAAAAGTGCCAAGTCGTGCGCGAGGCCGCCGACGCCACCTTGATCCGCGCGCAGCCTCCGCCCATGGAGGCCATGCGCGAGGAGCTCCAGCGCATGCTCCACCATGTACTCGCGCTAGCGGGGGTTGCCGCCCTTCGGGGGTTTGGCACCGTTCCGCCCTACCCTTCGGCGGTGGGCATTCGGCCTCGGCCGCCGCGACCTTGGCGTTCGGCGACCTCCCTGGCCAGTCGCGGGCGGCGGTGGGCCCCTCGCCCTTGGCGCGGGCGACCACGCCGTTCGCCCTCGTCGTCCTCGGCCTCGTGTTCGCGGCCGTGGGCGGCCTGAGCTTCTTTTTGCAAACGGCGGCGGTGACGTCGGGGGCTCGCGGGCGGAACGGCACACAGCGTGCCGTTAGCACAGCAGTGGAACAAAAAAAGGCCTCAGCCGTTGTGACCATGCGCGCGCCGACTCACGCGGCGTCTTGTCGCGGGTTCTTGGAGTCTGGCCACCTCTGCCCTCTGTGCTTGCGACCCCGCTCTGACCCTCGCGCCTTTGGCACTCGTTCTGGTTCCGTGGAGTCGGTGAGGCACCCTGGCGCTCAGGCGACGTGCGTCCTGACCAGTTTTGGCACAAGTTTCTGCATTTCCTTGGCTTCTGGCTCCCAATCACCGCCACAGTCTGGCCGTGTCTGCCGTTGCCGCAGGCATGTTGAGATTCTGGGCCGCTGGTTCACTCAGGAGTGGTTCGGCCTTCTTGATCGACCATGTGTGTTCCCTTTCTTGTCGGTCTGCAGCCAAGGACGTGGGAATGTGTTTGCAGCTCCGCGCTACGCCACTTCTGAGGCGCGTCGACCTCTGGCGCCTTCATGCGACAAGGTCAAATTCATTCATCCTGGCGGTCTCGTCCCCAGGGGTGCCCCCACGCCTGCACAGCCTCCCGGCCAGCTCTTGCAGCCTCCGCCCTTGGCGCAGCCCCTCCTCCCGGCGGTAGCAGCCTCTGCCCCTGGCGAAGCCCAGCCTCACCCGGCGGCCTGGCGGTAGGTTTAGTTGTCGTTTGCTTGCGCGCGCTAGGCAATTAATTTTGCTCGTTTGCGACAAAAAAAAGTAACCACGCGCGCCCCGCGCCATCCAGAACGGCGCTTCGCGGTTCCATGCAGAATTCCACCGAAAGCCCGAATGATTGTGACCATATGTGCCCCGTGCTACCCAGCACAGCGCTTCGTGGCCGCATAGAGAGCTCCCCAGAAGGCCCCGGGTTGTGACCAAATGCGACCCGCGCCACCCAGAGCGGCGTTTCGTGGCTTTGTAAACTCCACCAAAAGTAGCAGCGGTTGTGATCACATGCGCCCGCGCCACTTACTGAAATGTTTCGTGGCCGTTTGGGGAGTTGTCCACTAAGAGCCCCGTTGGTTATGATCACATACGTCTTTCCCCGCACGCTTCTGCGTATCATTCACGCGCTACGTGGCTTTATACGGTGCTTCACCGGAGAACCCGAATAGCTACATTCCCAAGCGTCGTCCCGCCGCCTATTTCGGTACACTTTCAGGCGCTTCGCGATCCCATCGGGATTTCCATTGAAGGCCCCAGCGGCGACGTTCGCATAGCGACGTATTTGGTAACCTGCCGCTGATAATAGAAAATAACTTCCTGCGCTTGTTGTTTTGCAATGGCATGTAGAAATACACATATGGTCCAACCCGCCGATATTTGATGCTTCGGCCTTCCAACAAACATAGTATCAGACCACATTGGGATTCATGTTAAACGCGTCGGTTTGCAGTGATATCGTGCCCGGATGTCAGGTATGTGGCAACGCGCTATATATTCGATGTGAGCGGTACTTATTCGTATCCCCGACTTTAATTGCACACAACGATATGTTTTTTTTTCGCGCGCAGCCGCCATGACCACAGTGCCACAACAGTTCAGGCACGGAAAACGCCTAAGGCGAGTCGGCCAGCGGCAGGCAAAGCAGCCTTGAAGGAGGAGGGGGAGGAGGAAGGGGAGGGGGTCAGATAATCTCAAGCTCGGATCATGGGCAGGCTGGCTCACGAGATGTCTGGGGCAGGTCTCTTCCAGGGCTCAACATACTTCGCGCTACAGCTCGCTGCACCGGTTATTCCCAGAATACCGGCCCACCGGTGGAGCAGACCCAACCCCATGCCCTTCTGGAGCGCGACGTGCATATCCCTTGTACGCTCCCGTGCAAGAAGTGGTATTTGTCGTTGATTTCCGCTCCCATCGATTATATTCACTCCAAACCGCTATTGTGTACTTCAGGGTGCGTATTGTGGTTGGCAATCTCGGTTTTTTCCAAGAGTCGCCCTCCATAGTTGCTTGTGCCGGATTTGGGAGCCCCTGCCATTCTCAGAGATTGGAAACAAAATCGTCGTCGCATCACAGAACAAGGGTAAACCACCAGCAACGTTTAAGCAAGGAGCCACCAAATCAATGCGTCGCATATCAGTGGGTGGGACTGGGATGTGCGTCGTGTGCAATAAACGTTCTACACTCTGGCCTCCAAGTGCTGAGGTCAAGACCGCATGTCCATGCGGATCCGGACTATCGAACGTAGTCGTAATGCCCAAACGACGCCGAATAGCGCATTGTAGCGACTCAAGTATGCATGTTGGTGCAAATGGCCCCGTCCACGAGTACAACCGGGGGCTTGGGACCGCCAGTTGTCGGAGGAGGTCCGTCTTATGCGTAGATATTTCGATTGGACTAGAAACACAGATTTGCGAAGTGCAAAATTTTCAGGCAAGGCTTTTTGGAAGTTCGGGGCTCGAGGTTATATATCGTCATGAAACAAAATATAGCAGGGGGTTGCATCCAATCTGGAAGAGAATTTTGCAGGAAAACAAATTTTGGTGTAAGCATTAAATGAAAATCAGACAGCGCGACGCAAAAGATATGTTGCAACGTTTCGCGTGTAGACAGGGGGAATAAGGCGATTACCATTACCAAGAGATGAATTGATGCCCACTCGTTCCGTATCGAGCATTCAGTGAAAATTACCTAACAGCGAAGACTGATAGGTTTCTAGTGGTGCAAAAAGAGAGCAGCAGATGACTCCACAGGGGGGTCTGGGCAGCCGTTGGGGAGGTGTTGGGGGGCCGTTGGGGGGCCGTTGGGGATTGCCGGGGAACCTCGTTTTTCGCAAACAGTCACACACTTCGTGCTCTTCGACCTCCCAGAACTCCATTCTTCGACCTCCCAGAACTCCATTCCCGGGCCACATTCTGAATGCCCGGAGCCAACTGTAGGCCACTTCGTGGTCTTCGAGTTCCCAGAACTCCATTCCCGGCGTGCATTTTGGATGCCCGGAGCCAACTGTAGGCCACTTCGTGGTCTTCGAGTTCCCAGAACTCCATTCCCGGGCCACATTTTGGATGCCCGGAACCAACTGTAGGCCACTTCGTGGTCTTCGAGTTCCCAGAACTCCATTCCCGGGCCACATTTTGGATGCCCGGAGCCAACTGTAGGCCACTTCGTGCTCTTGGACTTCCCAGAACTCCATTCCTGGGTATGATTTTGAATGCCCGGAGCCAACTGTAGGCCACTTCGTGTTCTTCGAGTTCCCAGAATTCCATTCCTTGGCCACATTTTGAATGCTGAGGCAGGCTGATGCTGAGGCTGAGGCAGGCTGAGGCAGGCTGAGGCTGAGGCCGAAGCTGAAGGCAGACTCAAGCTGAGGCTGATGTAGGCTGAGGCTGAGGCTGAAGCAGGCTGAGGCTGATGCAAGCTGAGGCTGAGGCAGGCTGAGGCTGAGGCTGAGGCTGATGCAGGCTGAGGCTGAGGCAGGCTGAGACTGAAGCCGAGGCTGAAGGCAGATTGAGGCTGAGGCTGAAGCAGGCCGAGGCTGAGGCTGAGGCTGAGGCAGGCTGAGGCTGCGGCTGAGGCAGGCTGATGCTGAGGCAGGCTGAGGCTGAGGCTGATGCAGGCTGAGGCTGAGACTGAGGCCGAGGCCGAGGCCGAGGCTGAAGGCAGACTGAGGCTGAGGCTGAAGCAGGCTGAGGCTGAGGCTGAGGCAGGCTGAGGCTGAGGCTGAGGCTGAGGCAGGCTGAGGCTGAGGCAGGCTGAGGCTGAGGCTAATGCAGGCTGAGGCAGAGGCAGGCTGAGACTGAAGCCGAGGCTGAAGGCAGATTGAGGCTGAGGCTGAGGCAGAGGCAGGCTGAGGCTGCGGCTGAGGCAGGCTGATGCTGAGGCAGGCTGAGTCTGAGGCTGAGGCTGATGCAGGCCGAGGCTGAGGCAGCCTGAGGCTGAGGCCGAGGCTGAAGGCAGACTGAGGCTGAGGCTGAAGCAGGCTGAGGCTGAGGCTGAGGCAGGCTGAGGGTGAGGCTGAGGCAGGCTGATGCTGAGCCAGGCTGAGGCTGAGGCTGAAGCAGGCTGAGGCTGAGACTGAGGCCGAGGCCGAGGCTGAAGGCAGACTGAGGCTGAGGCTGAAGCAGGCTGAGGCTGAGGCTGAGGCAGGCTGAGGCTGAGGCTGAGGCAGGCTGAGTCTGAGGCTGAGGCTGAGGCTGAGGCTGATGCAGGGTGAGGCTGAGGCAGGCTGAGGCTGAGGCCGAGGCTGAAGGCAGACTGAGGCTGAGGCTGAAGCAGGCTGAGGCTGAGGCTGAGGCTGAGGCAGGCTGAGGCTGAGTCTGAGGCAGGCTGATGCTGAGGCAGGCTGAGGCTGAGGCTGAGGCTGAGGCAGGCTGAGGCTGAGGCAGGCTGAGGCTGAGGCCGAGGCTGAAGGCAGACTGAGGCTGAGGCTGAAGCAGGCTGAGGCTGAGGCTGAGGCAGGCTGAGGCTGAGGCTGAGGCTGAGGCTGAAGCAGGCTGAGGCTGAGGCTGAGGCAGGCTGAGGCTGAGGCTGAGGCAGGCTGATGCTGAGCCAGGCTGAGGCTGAGGCTGAGGCTCATGCAGGCTGAGGCCGAGGCCGAGGCCGAGGCCGAGGCTGAAGGCAGATTGATGCTGAGGCTGAAACAGGCTGAGGCTGAGGCTGAGGCTGAGGCAGGCTGAGGCTGAGGCTGAGGCAGGCTGAGGCTGAGGCTGAGGCTGATGCAGGCTGAGGCTGAGGCAGGCCGAGGTTGAGGCCGAGGCTGAAGGCAGACTGAGGCTGAGGCTGAAGCAGGCTGAGTCTGGGGCTAAGGCTGAGGCTGAGGCTGAGGCTGAGGCAGGCTGAGGCTGAGGCCGAGGCTGCAGGCAGACTGAGGCTGATGCAGGAGCAGGCTGAGGCTGAGGCTGAGGCAGGCTGAAGCTGAGGCTGAGGCTGATGCTGAGGCAGGCTGAGGCTGAGGCTGAGGCTGAGGCTAATACAGGCCACTGTGACTGTCATCGCGAATGCGACTACGACTGCGAGAACAGCAGAACTCTACAACTGGATTCTCATCTTAATCTTAAGGGTGATGCTTCCAGATATGCTCCTACACATCGCTGTTAGGTTGCTTTGCCGGGATAATCTTTTCAAAGTGCCATTGAGAGAGAGAGGAGAGAAGGAGAGAGCGAGAGACAAAGAGAGAGGGAGAAAGAGAGAGAGAGAGAGAAAAAAAAACATATATATATATATATATATATATATATATATATATGATGCATAGTCATCTATATATATATATGTGTGTGTGTGTGCACATGTATATATATATAAATATAAATAAATGTATATATACATATATACATATTCATATATATATATATAGTCATATACCATATATATATATGGTATATATATATACATATTATCATACGCACTTCTCCGAAGGAGTAGAGCTCAGAGGGGATTAATGCGTCCGTGCGTGCGTCCGTCTTTGATTTTTCTGGCCGTTTCGCTAGGGACATCCTCGAAATTCTGAAAATCGGTGGCACCCTTCACGCAGATCGAAGGAGAGGTCCAAAAACACATGGGAATTTCAACATTACCTAACAGCGAAGACTGATAGGTTTCTAGTAGACTCAAAAGAGAGCAGCAGATGACTCCACAGGGGGGTCTGGGCAGCCGTTGGGGACGAGTTGGGGTTTGCCGGCGGCGATCGTTTTTCGCATACAGTCACACACTTCGTGCTCTTCGACCTCCCAGAACTCCATTCCCGGGCCACATTCTGAATGCCCGGAGCCAACTGTAGGCCACTTCGTGCTCTTCGATTTCCCAAAGTCCTTACCCGGCCACAATTTTGAATCCCGAGCCAACTGGTAGGCAAAC
>CAUYUJ010000582.1:0-80000 GCA_963575745.1 Prorocentrum cordatum
GCTCGCGGGGGCGCGCGCGATGGGGTGGACGCGGCGGCGTTGGCCCGGATGAGTTTCGCTGAATTTGAAAAATTGGCTGCGCGATTGCGGGGCGACCGCGAGACTGGGGTGCCGTCTTCGCGGCGCTGGGATGGCCCGGACCGCAAGCGATTGGACATTGAGGTGTACAGGGCTGCGCTCGCGGCGCACCTGGGCATCGACATGAGCGGTGTGCAGCATGCTTGCGCGGAGGCGCGATCGCGGGACCACTCGGAGGAGATGCTGGGCGAGCTGGCGAGGCACGTGGCTGAGCACGACCGCGTTCCAGCGCAGAAGGAGTCCGCCCTTGGGACATGGGTGCACAACGTGAGCACGGGGCATTTCCCGTTGACGCCCCAGCGGCGCGCGCGGTTCGACGGGCTCGTGGACCGGCGGGAGGAGAGGCGCGCGCGCGCCCGCGCGATGCTGGACCGCATCGAGGAGCACGTGGAGGTGCTCGACGAGCTGCCGAAGCAGGGGGCAGAGGACCAGGAGGAGAAGAAGCTCGCGGACTGGATCCACAATGTCGTCAAAGGACAGAACGAGCTGGACGATGACAATCAGGAGAGGTTCGATGAGCTGGTGAACAGGGGCATGTGGCAGCGGCGGACGGCGCAGCAGCGTGTGCTCGAGGTGAAGGCTTTCGTGGAAAGGCACCGGCGAGGGCCGCAGCGCTTCGGTCACGACGACGATCCGCGGGGGCATCTGCTCGCGCGTTGGGTGGAGCACGTCCGAGCGCGTGGCGTCCAGGGCCTGGACGAGGGCTGGCGCGCGCAGCTGGAGGCGGCGCTGGACGCGGATCTCATCCAGGTCCAGGCGCTGGAGGCGTGGTGCGAGAAGAACCAGAGGATGCCGGTGGAGAAGGCGGAGGATGACGAGGAGCGCAAGCTGGCCAAGTTCATCGCGAATCGCGAGCGGGGGGGCCGCGAGGCGTCGTTTAACGCGCCCGACACCTTCGACGCGCTGCGGCAGAAGTACGCGCAGGCGGCCGCCGCGCGTCGCGACGCCGAGAGCAGGGAGGCGGAGGCGCGGGCGCTCGAGGCGCAGCGGCAGGAGCTGCTGCAGCGCGCGGCCGAGGAGGAGGGGGAGGAGGCCGGCGGGGAGGAGGAGGAGCAGGAAGAGCCGGACCCGGCCGATTGCCTCGCGGAGGAGCGGCGCGCGGAGGTCACGCAGGATATGTTCGCCAGGTTCCAGAGGGCAGACAGGGCGCTGGCTCGGCGGGTGAAGACCGCGCTCGTGGCGCCCTGCTGTCGTACGTGGACGCGCTGCAGGGCGCCGCGCTCGGGCTCGACGTCTTCGCTGCCCTGGCCAAAGACAGGCGGGTCCGTGAAGCCTTGGCCGCCCCGGCGGCCGAAGAGCCGCGCCGCGAGGCGCTCGGGGAGGAGGATGAGGAGGAAGACAAAGAGGAGCAGGAGGAAGAGGAGCTGGAAGAGGAGGAGCAGGAGCAGCAGCAGCAGGAGCAGGAGAAGGGCGACGACGAGCGACGAGAGCAGGAGGAGGGAGACGCAGAGATGGCGGACGCGGACGAAGAGCCGCGGGGCATGGCGGACGAGGGGGAGCTGCCCGCGGGCGACGGCGAGGAGCACGAGGATTTCGTGCGGTACGTGCTGGCGACCTGCATGCTGTCGTGGGTGCCTGTCTTGCCGAGGTTCTTCGCGGGGGAGGCGCCGGAGGCGGAGCTGCAGCGGCAGGTGGCGGGACTTGAGCGGCTGCGGGACGTCGCCCTGGGCGCGACGCGGCCACGGCGCAGGACAACGTGGCGCGGTCGCAGGCGATCCGGCGCCTGCGCAAGGCCGACCCCGAGCTGCTGCGCCGCACGCCCGTGCCCAATTCGGACGTGCGGGAGCCCTGGGAGCAGTGGCAGCGCCTGCACGACCGGCTCGAGCAGGAGGGCGTGGAGCGCGAGGTCTGGGTCTGCTGCCGACGCGAGCCGCTGCGCTGGCGCGCGCCGCTCCGCGACGACGGCAAACTGGGCCGGTCCGCGCGCCGCCGCTGCCGTCGCTGGACGCCGCCGAGGGAGAGGTCTGGAGGCCTGGGGAGGTGCGCGAGGCGACTCGCCAGGCGCGGTACGCAGAGCAGGCGCGGCTGGACGGCGCACCTGGCGCCCCGGTGCACGGCAGCGTGCTTCTGCGCCTCGCCTCTGATTTCCTCTGCTACAAGTGCCAGCAGGAGTTCGAGCGCGAGCGGGGCGGAGGGGACGTGATGAGCGACGAGGAGGTCACTTCGTGGTGTGAGAGGCTTCATTTCACGTCGAAGAAGAAGCTGCCCAGTTTGGCGGCGAAGCGAGGCGGTGGAAGCGGAGCGCGCCCGCGCCGTGCGGCGAAAGCAGGCGGCCGGGTGCGCGGCGAGGGGGGAGAACGGATTCGCTGAGTTCCGCGGTCTGCTGCTGGAGAACGAGTGCTTTCACCAGGACAACTGCGAAGCGAGCGTGAAGCGCGACCAGCGACACGCCCTGGAGCCCTGGTACCAGCGCGCGGGGCCCGACGGGAGCAGGCTGGCGCCGTGGCCGCGCGTCATCGGTATTCCGAAATCGTGGGCCGGCCATGGTGGTGCGTTCTTCTCCGAGGCCGTGGAGTCGGGCTTCCCCGCCGACACGTTCCCCCAGGGGCGGCGCGGCTACTACACGGGCGAGCCGGGCGACGTGCCCGCGGAGCTCTGGCTGGTGCGGGCCTGGTGCCGCGCGCGCGGCGGCGTCGCTCGCATGGGCGACGCCCTGGCCGCGCGCTTGCAGCAGCTCGAGGGCGACCGCGACATCATGTACAGGGTGGTGGCCGCGGAGGGCGCCGGGCGATCCCCGGGGAGTGGCGACCTGAAGCCGCCCGTGTACTTGGCGGACCTGAAGCCGCAGGCGATCCCCGAGTGGCCCGTCTGGCAGCAGCTCCTCAAGCTGAAGCCTCAGGCGGCGCGGCAGGTGGCGGCTTTCGTGCGCCGGGAGCGGGCGGGCGTGGGCTTGACGTGGAACCTCGCCGCGGGGCACTGGACCTGGACCAGCAGCGCCTGCTCGCCGCGCTCGACAGGGATCCCGCGTTGCTCGCCGGGGTGGAGAAGGACGCGGCGCTTACAGACACGGACAGGCGCGCTCTGATTGCCCTCGACGATTTCCGTGCCCGTCACGGCGGTGTCTGGCCGGACGCGTTCGCCGATCGGCGCGGGGGGCCCGATTTCAAGGAAGCGAAGCTCGCGCGGGGCGTTGCAAGGGTGGCGACGAAGTATTCGCAGGAATTCGTGCGCATCTGGTTGGACCGAACATGCAGCGACTGGATGCGGCTGGCGGGGTGCGGGGATGAGGTGGTGGGAGGAGGGGCCGGCGGCGACGACTCTTCGGGGGGCGGCGGCGGCGGCGGGCCTTCTTCGGGCAGCGGTGCGGGCGGTGGACCAGCGTCGGGGTCGGGCTCAGGCGCGCGGGGGCCGGGCGACGGTGGCGCGGGCGGCGACGGCGACGGGGGCGCGGGCGGGGGCGCGGGTCGGCTGCTCGGCGGCGGACCCAAGAGGCCAGCTCCCGAGGGCCCAGGGCCGCGGACTCGCGGGGCGGAGAGAAAGGACCAGGAGCGTTTGCAGCAGGAGCGGCTGCGGAAGGAAGAGGAGGAGCGTCTCAGAGGGAAGACAGTGAAGGCAGGGGACGTGGAGGTGAACGTGGCTCTGGATGACCCCCACGTGAGCGAGGAGGGCACCCTGCCGGCGTGGCTCCTGGACCCCGCGCCGTGCGTCGCTGGCTGGTGCCGCGCGCGCGTCTGGCGCCAGCACCGTTGCGTGTCCTTGCTCTCGCAGTGCCGGAATCCTTGCAAAGGCGAAGGGCAGTTCTGTGGGAGCCATGGCAGACCCGAGCAGCGAACTCTCGGGCTGTGGGACCCGGACAAGGGCCACAGCTCCCTGACCCGCGAGTGCCCGGAACGGTACGACATGGCCGTGAAGGAGGCGCGGAAGCGCGAGACGCAGGCCGGCGGCGCCCCGCCCGCGCCGACCCCGGCCATCGCTGCCGCTCGCAAGGCGCGCGTGCCCAGGGTCCAGCCCAAGTATGTGGCCCTCCCGTGTGACGAGCGCGGCCCTCTGCGGGCGTTTAAAGAGGCCCCGGAGGCTCTCCCGCCGTTCCCGTGCCGCCTTTGCGACAAGAACTTCGCCACGCTTGCCGGCTTCAGAAAGCACGTGGACGAAAAGCACCACGGGTGGCCGGAGTACAGGAAGCGCCTGTTCTACCTGGCCGAGCAGTGGCCCCAGCAGGACGACGACGTGCGGCCCGTGAGGCCCCAGGAGTGGCGGCAGTGCGTGAAGGCTTTCTCGGAGCACCTCGTCACGGGGTCTCACGACTGGCCGGCCTGCGCAGCGCCCGCCGATTCGGGGGAGGCCGCCGCCGCCGCTGCCGCGCCGGACGCGCCGCGCGCCTGGTGGAAGCCGCCAGGCGCGGACGGGGCCGTGCCGCCCGCGGGCGTGGACATGCCGCCCGTGGACAAGGACGCGCTGGGCGCTGCTCCGGCGGCGTCGGACGCCGAGGGGCCCGAGCCCGGGCAGAGTCGCCGCGCCGTGCGCTCGAGGGTCGCCTGCTGCGTCTGCGCTCGTCTCCACTGGGCGGACGAGCTGCACCGCGTGCACTTCTGGCAGCAGCCGGCCGGCGCCGAGGAGCGTTCGCTGCTCTGCGACGAGGTGCCGAAGCCGCCCGCGCGCGCCGAGCTCGAGGCGGCGAGGGGAGAGGCATCCGAGGCCGCGGGCGCGCAGGCGCAGGCCATGCGCCTGACGCAGCGGCAGCGCGCCCACGCGCTGCTGGACCCGGCACGGTACCCCGCTCGGTGGCGCTTCGTGCGCGAGGGCCCCAACGGCGTCGAGCGCCCGGGCGGCATCCCCCTCGAGGAGCTGGAGGCGTCCGCAGTGCGCGACCCTGGCCCAGACGGGAAGCTGTGGCTCTTGCACAAGAAGTGCTTCAAGATTGACAGGCGCGAGTCAGACGGTGTGCTCGTGGCCGACGCGAAGCAGAGGGTGCCCATCTGCGCAGGGTGTCACGGCGCGCTCTCCAAGAGGTTGCCCACGATGCCGCCCTGCGCGCTGGCCAACGATCTCTGGATTGGTCGGCTGCCACCGCCGCTGCGGAACCTCACGCTGGGCGCGAAGCTTCTGCTGCCCATCGCGCGGGGCATCGTGCGGCGGTTCAACTGCAAGGCCGATTCTGGCGAGTGGGCTCCAATCGACCAGAAGATCAAGGCGTACGTGGGGAACTTCGTGGCGTTCCCGCAGGCGGACGGCGGTCGGCAGGTGCTGTCGCTGCCGCCGCGGGAGAGCGATCTTGTCGAGTTTGTGCAGATTGTCTTCGCGGGTTCCGATCCCGCCACCCTGCAGAAGGCGCGGTGGGAGGAGCTCGGCGTGCCCCTCGACGATTTCAAGCGCGCTTACGATTACCTCCGCGACACGAACGAGCAGTACGCCGCAGTGCGGTGGGACGAAGAGGCAGCGCGAAACTTTGCGGACCCCGAGGGCGACGGCGATGGCGACGGCTCCTCGCTCCTGGCCTGCCTCGCTGTCTCGCGGCGTGCGTGGCCGTGGGGGGTGAGGGTGGCGACGCTCGCCAGGAGGGCCCGGCCGATGCCGTGCAGCCCGGCGTGGGCTCGGCCCCGCCGAAGCGGACGAGAGCAGGCGCTGCGAGCGCGGAGGGCGACGCGAACGCGGCGGCAGACGGCGGGGGCGAGGCAGAGGGCGAGGCAGGGGCCAGCGGTGAGGACGCTACTGGCGCTGGTGGGGAGGTTGCAGAGGGCGACGAGGGCGAGGCTGGCGAGGGAGAGGGCGGCGAGGGTGTCGAAGAAGGCGAGTACTGCGCCGCCGTCGCGGACGCCGACATTATGGCAGATCTGGACAAGCAGTGGGCGAATGTGCACCTCAGCCTCCAGAGGGCGGAGGAGATTGCGCGCGAGAAGCAGCGCGCGGAGGCAGAAACGCGGCAGTTCGACGGCATGGAGAATTTCCAGGACCGAGATCTCGACCGGCGCTTGGCGGAGGCCACGGAAGAGGCCCGCAAGGCTGCGAAGTTGCTCACCAACTGCAAGAAGGAGGCGCTCACAAAGAAGTTGGAGCAGACGGAGCAGAAGATTCAGGCCACGCGGCCTCCTCCAGGAGTTGCCGGAAGCGCGCGGCCGGCGGCGGCGGCGGCGGCGGCGCGCCGGCCGGGGGCGCCGAGGCCGGGGGTGCGAGGCGCGCGGTGCGGGTCGTCGTGCCCACTGGAACCGAGCCTGTCAGCATGTTCTCGCCCGGCTTCTGGAGCGCCTTCGACCCTGTCGCGTTTCCGTATGGGGACGGCGTCTTCGGACTCGAGAGGGACGCAAAGTTGACGTACGACGAGTGGTGCCGGTGCCTCTTGGCTCGCGAGGAGCTCGAGTACGTGGTCCCCGACGACGTCTCGGCGCCCGACGCTGCGCGGGCGCCCGCGCCCGACGCTGCGAAGGCGCCCGCCGCGTCTGAGTCGCCCGTGCCGCGCTGGCGTCGCCACGCAGTCCTGCTCACGGCCCAGTATTGCCTCTGGCGCAGAAAGGCAATCATTCAGTCGGCCAGGTTATTCGTGCGCAAGCACCGCCTCGGGGAAAGCATCGCGGACCTGGCCGCTTTGACGCCGGAGGATCTGGCGCTGGTCGTGGCCGAGCTCGGCAGGGGGGCGGGCCTGAAGCAGGCCCTGGGCCACGAGGGCGAGCCCCGGAACGTCAAGAGCGCGCTGCGCAGCATGCTGCTCAGCAACCGCGATGTCGTCGGCTCCGACGCGCACCGGACCACGCTGCGGCACATCAGTACCAGCTACACCCGGCTCTTTGGTCCGCCCCTGGTGTTCACGACGCCGAACATCGCGGACGCTCGGAATCTGATGGTGTCCCTGATGTACGAGGGCGCCTCCGTGCAGCAATGGCGGCTGCTGGAGGAGACCTCTCCCGGGATGCCCTCGACGCGGGAGATGCTGCGGCGGGTGGCCGCAGACCCGGTGTCGCAGGCCATGGTCACGAACCTCATGCTGGAACTGTTCCTGGAGCATGTCGTCGGCGTCACGCCGCAGCGCGGGGCCACGGGCGTCTCCGACGGCGAGGCCGCCACGGGGGCGTGTGGAGCGTTCGGGCTCGTCCGCGCGTTCTTCGGACCCGTGGAGTCGCAGGGGCGCGGCGGCATCCATCCGCGCATCCACCTGTGGCGCCTGCACCCGATGACTGGCGCGTTCCTCGCGAAGCTGCGCTCGGGGGACGTCGAAGGCCTCGAGGGGCGTCTGAGGAAGTGGAGGGAGGCCGTGCTCGCCCGGGTCGGCAGCGTGCAGTTCGACGCGGCGGAGGAGGTGGGCCGGCAGCTGGGCTTGGACGGGCGGGGCGGGCGGGAGTGCTGCCGCCGCTTCCGCTCGCCCCGCGGGATCGACGTCTCGCGTTCGCGGACGGGAAGCTGGAGGAGGACGACCTCTCCTTGCAGTACCATACGATCGCTGGCGCTTCGCGCCGTCAGCTCGGGAAGCTTCTCAAGCCGGAGTACGACGCAGGGCGCCGCTCTGTCCGTGATGACAAGAAATTGTCCACAGAAGAGCTGCGGAACGAGGTTGCGGCCATGATGAAGATCGATCTCGGAGAGGAGCGAGCGATGCTGCAGGAGCAGCCCGCAATTGAGGGTCCGCGCCGGCAGCGCCCGTTCGCGCCGTGTGCAGATCCAGAGCCCGATCCCCCTGAGCAGCGGGCACAGTACCCGGCGGTCTTTGGCGAGCCTCTCACGGGTGCGCACGTGACGCTGCAGCCGCAGTACCGCCGCAAGCCTGCGTACCGCGAGCGCGCGGGCGGCACCGCGGCCATGCACTTTGCGGACCGCCCGGACGAGGAGGCGCGCACCTGGGCGGGCTGCTTCGCGCGGGACGCGCGCAAGTGTATCATCCGTGGCCACCTGCACAGGTGCGGTCCCACGTGCTGGAAGCACAAGACAAACGACGATGTGCCTCAGCACTGCAAGGTGTGCCGGCTTGGCTTCTACCACGAGTACGAGACTGCGGTGTACAGCCACCCGTCCAGGAAGCGCCCGGCCGCCTCTCTCGTCTGGCGGCGCCTGCGCAAGGGGAAGGATTTGGTGCTCCCGGAAGGTGCGAAGGTTCAGTACGCGTGCGGCCCGTTGGAGGAGGGGCAGTGGAACCCGCCTGGCGAGCGCCTGGATCTGGGCGACGTTCCGGCTGAAGGCTACGGCCCGTGGGCGCACCGCTGCAACCGGTACGGCAGAGCTGGTCGCGTCGACGTGGTGCGGTACCACCCGTACCACGGGAGCACGAACCCTGTGGGCCAGGTGTGTCTGCGGAGCAACCTGGACGTCCAGTGTCTGGACCGCGTGGTGCTCGACCTGCCCGGCGACGACAGCGTCGGGGGCGCGTCCGCGGCCGGCGTCGACCCGGCCGTGCCGCCGCCTCCGGAGCCTGGTGCGTTCGCCGAGCCGGTCGGCGACGCGTCGGAGGCGCTGGCTGGGGCCGAGACTGGCGGCACCGGTTGCGACGAGGGCGCCGGGCAGAGCGGAGGTTCCACGGAATCAGGGGTGTCGGCCGCAACTCAGGGCGTGGGCGGAGCGGGCGAGGGGTCGGTGCGCGCGCCTGCGGCGGGGGGGGGCGCGCCTGCCCGTGGGCCGCCGCCTCGGCCTGCCCAGGGGAGGCGGCTTGCTCGGCGGGGCGCCGACCACCACGATGGACGATCCCGACGCGGGGGACCTCTGGGACATGGGTGGGGGCGATGAAGATGTGTTCGATTTGGTCGATGCGTATGACCTGGGTCCGCCGCCTCCGCCGACGCCGGAACAAAGCGGCGTAAAGCAGGCAGTCGGGCCGGCAGATCCACAGGGCGAGGACACCGCGAGCTTCTGCGCGGCTTCCTGTTACGACGGCAGCCGGCCCGGGTTCGGGTTCAAAAAGGGGGAGCAGGGCCTGGGCTACTACAGCGACCTGCGCGCGGAGCGCGAGCTGGCAGAATCAGCCGTCGAGACAGAGCCGAGGTCGCGGGCGCCGGGCCGCGCCGCATCGAGCGCGGCCTCTGGCGGCCCTGCATCGAGCGCGCCTGCCTCGCCCGCCGCCTCCGCCTCAGCTGCTGGCGCGAGCGGCAGCGGTCCGCCGGGCAGCCTGCGGTAGCACGTTTTGCACTCCCTGGAGGCCGTGTTCATGGACGCCATCAATATGGCGCACTACCAGACGGACTACACGACCAAGGCGGGGCCGATCGCGGGAGACCTCGGAGTGCTGCACGCGCAGAGCACCGGGTTGGTGTGGCTCCGACTCCAGCAGAGGGCGGAGCGGGAGGCGGATGAGGCGGCGGAGGAGGAGGGCAAGGAGGACGTCGACGGGGCCCGGGCCGCTGCTGTCGCTCGTCGCAGCGGCTGGGGCGGAGTGCTCGACTCTGCAGGCGAACAATCATCAAGCTCACGACCAGCTCGCACCGGGCGCTCCTGAAGAAGTTGCCCGAGATGATGTTTCAGATGCAGTATGGCCACGAGTGCTACTGCTCCCCTGACACCTGGACTCTGTATTGCAAGGGGATCGTGGCGCTGGCGTTCCAGGCAAGCCACGCCGTTCACGAGAAAAGGGACGACTTCTGGACCGACCCCCGCGCAGAGGACATCGAGGTGGACCAGCCGGCCGCGGGAGAAGAGGACGGCGAGGGGGGGGGGCGGTATCATGGATGCGCTGGGCGAGGGGCGCGCAACGCTTCGCGCCGAGGTCGTCAACGGCGACGTCGGGGAGGGCGCGGGTGCCGGTGCTGCTGGGGAGGGCCAGCCCGAGCAGGAGCAGCAGCAGCAGGCCGTCGAATACCGGGCACGGCAGGAGCACGACATGAAGATGGACTGGCTGCATCGCGGCGACAGGGAGCCCCTGAAGTCCATGGGCATGTACCATTACGCCATGTACGTGAACACAGCTCAGGCCAACCCGCTCCACTTCGACGCGCAGGACTTCGAGACGTACGCGTTCGCAGACTCGCACCCGGCCGCCGCCTCCCGAGTGCAGAAGCTCCGCGTCGGCGCGCCGGTCAGGGTGCCCAAGTTCTTCGGCTTCGCGATGCCTTCGAAGGAGAAAGAGGGAGAGGTGAACGCGCTGTTCAAGTCGGTGATTTTTCGCCCGTTGCAGCCGGCTGAGAAGGGGGCGGCAGCCTGGGCGCCCTACAGGGCCGGTGTCGACGCGTCCGGGAAGCATAAGCCTGCCTGGAGGAGTGGTGGGCGAAGCAGGTGGCGTTGTCCAGGCAGTACGAGCTTTGCGAGCGGCGAGCTGGAAAGTGGTTCACGATCGAGGACATCGATCTGGATCGCGGCTCCGAGGAGGGCCCGGGCCATTTTGCCCAGCGCCCCAGCGCCGCCGAGTTCATGGCGCGCTGGACCGTCCAGGTCGCGACGAACCTCGACGTGGAGGCGGAGGCGAAAGGGCGGCCGCGAATCAAGACTCGTCCGGAGGCCAAGGACTTTGTGTTCTCTGAGCTGCAGCCAGCGGAGAATCGGCCTGCCGGGGAGGCGGACGAGGAGGAGGGGGCGGGCGCCGGTGGCGGAGCCTTCGACGGTTTTGCTGAGGAGGTGGACGAGGGCGAGGCGGACGAAGCGTGGGCGGCGCACCGACAGAAGGCCAGGTTCGCCGTGCCGGATAGCGAGGTGCCCGCGGTGGCCCAGTGGGAGCAAATTCGTGGGTCGTCACAAAGCCTGGTCTATAAGAACATCTTCCTTGAGGGTTATGCGAGAGACCATAAGCCGCAGCCTGCTGCCGCGAGTACAGGAAGGCAGACCGGATTCGGTGGTCTCGACTTGGGCGACTCTCAGTTCGAGGAAGGCAAAGCACAGCAGAAGGAGGCGTTCCGATACAGGAAGAAGGGAGCTGAAGGCTTGCCTGGGGATGGCGACGGGGGGGCGGCCTCGCGGGTTCGGCACCTGCCGCGCTCGTGCCTGGTCGGCCGCCGGCGCCCGCGGTTGCCGGCGACGAGAAGCGGCCGCCGCGGGCGCGCGACATCGCGCAGAGGCTGTTGGACGAGTGGGCGACCTGGGCGGACAACCCGGTGACGTTCAATAAGGAGCAGAAGGCGGTGGTCGCCCTGGTCGTGGGCCAGGTGGAGGCCATCGTGGCATACGAGGAAGATCTGCGCAGCGGAAAAAGCCCCAATCCGGTGGAGCAGATGGCTCTCCTGTTGCACGGGGAGGGCGGGACGGGGAAGACGGAGGTGGTGAAACTGCTGCGGCGTCTGTTCGCCGAGGTGTTCGGCAAGGGATCGGAGATCGCCGTGGCCTCGTCGAACAGCGCTGCGCGCGTCATCGGGGGGAGACGATCCACAGCGGCTTCGGGCTGAGCGGGCAGCAGGCCTTGACCATCGCTAGGCTCTCCGGGCAGAAAGTCGAGGATGATTTCGTGGACCGCATGAACGCTCTCAAGGCCGTCATCGTGGAGGAGGTGTCCATGGTGCCGCCTGCGCTTCTCGGCGCTGCATCGTTTCGCATGTGCAAAGCCCGGAAGGCAACGCACAATTGCGACGTGGACCTGTACATGGAGCGGGGACACATGTTCGGGAAGGCTCCGATTGTCATGTTCCTGGGTGACTTTTATCAGCTGGGCCCTGTGAGCGGCAAAGGCAAGAGATCTTCCCTGCTGCAGCGTGAGGCACCCGACCAGTGGGTTCACGTCCGCAATGGGCAGTCGATATTCTTGGACGGCGTGACCCACGCGATGTTTCTGTACAAGACGCACCGCTTCAAGGACAGGCTCGTTACTCCGCACGCGCCCTGCCCTTTCATGCCGGGGTTCTTGAAGACCATGAGGGAGGGCAAGAAGTTCACGGCCGAGCAGAAAAGGGTGGAGCAAGGGTGGGTGGTCCGACCCGGTAAGAACGACAAGCGGCTGCAGGACCCCGCTGTCAAAGACGGGTTCGAGATGGGCATCGCCTGGGAGGCCGTGCACAGGCAGATGCAGTATCGGGCCGTGCGAGAGGCCAGGGAGAAGGGGCAGATGCTGCTGTACGAACAGGCCGTGGACTTGCCCCCAGCCCCCACGGCCTTCGGTGAGGAGCATTACAAGGCCATGCTGCAGGTGCCGAACGTGAACAACACTGGTCACCTCATCGGCAAGTGCCCGCTGTACATCGGCATGCGTGTGCGGCTGACCGTGAAGTTGTCGGCGAAGCACCAGATCGTCCAGGACGCCGTGGGGGTAGTCAAGGACGTGCGGTTCCACCCGCGAGAGTTCGAGACGCCGGGCGCGGATTGGCGCGAAAAGAAGACTCACGACGCCCACAGGCTCGGTTATTATCGATGCAAGCGTTTGCCTCGCGGAGTCCTCGTCAAGTTTGATGACTTCACGGAGGACCTAGGGTTCGGAGCAGGGGTCGTGCAGATCGCGCCGCACAGGGCGTCCTGGGAGTGGAACCATCACTACTACGAAGACGATGGCGAGCGAAAGCTTCGGAAGGTGAAGGTTACGAGGTACCAGATCCCGTTGCTGCCAGAGAAAGTTCGCACCGTGCAGACGGCGCAGGGCTTGGGCATGGATGCGGCCAACATGGTGCTCCAGAAGCCCATGAACATGGGCGCCGATGACTGGTGGCTGCACCTGTACGTCATGCTCAGTCGCGTTCGCGTGGCCCATCGCGTCCTCGTCTACAACCTGCCGCCCTGGGAAATCCTGCAGCGGGGCCCGCCCAGTACGTCCGCGAGGGGGTCCAACGCTTCGAAAGCAGGATTTTCAAAGCGAGTTACGAAATCGCCAAGCAGAGGGCGCAGGAGTACGGCTGGGACGGGGGGGATGGGCCCGCGGGACGGGGCAACCCGGAGTCGAGCTCGGCGCCCGCGCCGCCGACGGTGCCTCGGGCGTCGCCGCCAGGCCCGCCTCGCGCCGAGGGGAGCTCAGCGGGCGTCGGTGACGAGGTGGGCGACGACGACGACGACGACGCCACTGGATCAGCGCCTTCGGACGGGGAGGTGGCCCCTGCGGCGTCTGTGCAGACGCCTCTGCCCTCGCACGCGCTGCGCCCGGGCCAGGCTCTGACGGTGCCACCGGCATACATTGCGCCCGACGCATGGCCTGCGGGGCGGGGCAGGGGCCGCGGCCGCGGCGGCGACGCGACGGCGACCGCAGATGCGGCGGCGGCACCGTCCACTGGGAGCGCTGCTTCGCGGGGGCGTGGGCGCGGGGGTGCCGGCCGCGGCGCCGGTAGGGGCACCGTCGTGCCGAGGGATCTTTGGGGGGAAATGTTTCGCGCGGCGGCGACTGTTGGCGATGGTGCAGAGCCGCCAGAGCTGCGCCCGCTGGACCGGGATCTGTGCATGGCAGCTTACGGCGTGTCCCAGGAGGAGGTCACCAGGGAGCTGCAGTGGCACTGCGGCCGCGGCTCTGGCGTGGGCCTCGCAAACCTCGGCAATACTTGCTTCGTGAGCTCAGTCGCGCAGGTGCTGCTGCGCCTGGCTCCCTTCCGTCGGCTTCTCCACGAGCACGGCCGGTGCCCTCTGGGTGCAGACTCTTGCGCGGCGTGCGCGCTCGGAGCTCAGGCCGCGGCTCTCTCTGTCCAGGGGGTCGACGCCGTCGCGCCACTCGCTATAGCCGCGCGCAAGGGCTCTTTGGTGAGCGAGAATTTGCAGAATTCGATCAGCAAGGGAGACCGAAGCAATGCGACGCGTCAGAGTTCTTCCTGGCCGCCCTCCATGCCGTTACCGCGGCCGAACACCCCGTTTGCACCGCAGGGGGGGCTCACGGGCAGCGCAGTGTGCTCCAGCAGCACGTCTGCGGCATTGCGTTTCGGCAGCGGAGGCGATGCGCCGCGTGCACAGCAAGTTCGGACAAGGGGGAAATTAAGACGTTTCTCAAGGTGGTGCCTTCCGAATTGCTCGGCCCCGACTACCGGGGGCCGTGCGATCTGGAGGAGTTGATCCGGCTGGAATTAAGGCATGTCGGTGAGCCAGGGCAAGGATGTCCGGCGCACGCTCACCTCGATGATGTTCAGAGGGCGGCGGCCGGGGTCTGTCAAGGCATCAGGGTATATACAGGCAATCGCTGGGAGCGGTCGCCGCCCGTGCTCTTCGTGATCGTGCAGCGGGTGATAGGCGAGTGGTACGACAGACGCCCTGTGCGCTTTCCTCAGATTCTGCGGCCTGTGGATTCCGAGTGCGAGAACGATTTCTCGGGGGTCGTGGTGCACCAGGGCGAAAGCGCGACGAGCGGACACTACTATGCGTATGCATCCGTGGGCGTGAACGAATACGCCAAATTCGACGACAGTACTGTCCACCACCAGACTTGGGCGCAGATCGCCAGAAACCACCAGGTGCACATGGGCGCGTATGTGTTTGCGTATGTGCGCAGGGCGGGTCCGCGGGGCGGAGGCGGCGGGCGCGCGGCGGCGGGGTCTGCGGGGGGCGCCGGCGGCAGCGCTGGTGCGGGAACGTCTGGTGCGCCGCCGGCTCCGCCGACTGCGCCTCTCGGGCATGCAGGCGGGCGCGCGGCGGGGTCTGCGGGGAGCGGCGATGGCGGCGGCGGCGCGGCTTCCAGCACGTCTGCCGCGCCGTCTGCGCCGCCGAGTGCGCCCGCCGGGCAGCAGGCGTCGGGTGGCGAGCCACCGGGCAAGCGGCGTCGGGCGGGTGGCGGGGATCCTGGCGCTGGCGACGGGGACCCCGGCGCTTCGGGGCAGCCGCAGCCGCCGTTGCGCAGGGGCATGAAGCGCGGGCTGTCCCCGCCTGCTCTGGGCAGCACGGGCGGCGAGGACGACGACGCTGGCAGGGCCTCGGGCGTCCCGTCCGCGGGCCCGGCTCCTGCCGCGGTCGAGCCAGGCGTGGGGGCGCCACCTGCCGACCGCGAGGGGCATCGCTTTACGCCGAAGACGATCGATGAAAGGAAATGTTTGGCTCGTACTTGGGGGGATGGAGTGGGTGCGCAGTGCCGCAGTTTCCCCGCGGAGGGATGCGGCGTGTTCTGCAAGCGGCACTTCGGCCAGCAAGGGGCAAAGGGGTGGCATGGGCGCGTGGACGGGGCAATCCCGGAGGCAAAGTTGAAGGAGTTCCAGGCGCGAGCGGCGCGCAGTGCGTCGGGCGCTGTTTCTGCGCCAGTGGTTCCAGCGGCGGGGACCCTGCCCGAGGCTTCGCCCGCGGCTGCGCCTCCTGAGGTGTTCGCCCAGGGCGGCTTCGAGGGTGCGCGAGAGGCCGCCGCGTCCGAGGGTGCTGGGGATGTCGGCGCGCACTGTGGGGCTTCGGCCCCGTCAGTGGGCGGTGGAGGCGGGGCGACGACGAGGATTGTGGCTGGCGGTGTCGTTCGTGTGGGCGCCGGCGCTGGCACGGCGCCCACCGAACCGCCGCGCCCTCAAGCGCGCCCGCGCATCGCCACAATCGGGATTCCGGACGTGAGGCTCACGAGAAGGCGCAGCAGGCGAGGGAGGCGGAGACCGCGCGCAGGCGACGCGAAGAGGGCGAACGGGGCCGCGTGACAGACAGGACAGGCGTAGACCTACCCCGCTCTGATCCACACAGGTTGCGATGAGATCGCCCCTCCATGGCCGCTTGCCAGGGCGTCCCTCATTGAGTGTGCGGGCGTGCGTGTGTGTATTCGTGTGTGTGTGTATGTGTGTCTGTGTGTCTTAGTGTGCGCGTGTATGTCCGCGTGTGCACTTGAGACCCGCGCTCGCGCCTGCGACGCGGCGCGCTTCCTGAGAAAACGTGCATCCTTGTGTGTGCGTGTGTGTGTGTGTCTGTGTGCGAGCACGGCGCTGGCACCCCCGCCGCCCCCTTCCCCCTTCTCCCCCCCCATCTCTTCGGCGCTCCGCGAGGGCGGAGTGGCTGGAGTGGAGGGAGGGCCGGCCCCAACATGGGGCGGTGCCTCCCCCCTCCGGAGCGCCAGCGGGGTGGGCGGTGGCGCTTGGGGGCGGCTGGGGGGCGCGGGGGTAGAGTGCGCTGCTTAGTCGGGGAATGGGTCTGTCACCGCGTTGTCGTCTGTGCGTGGTTAGCCGCGGGTGTTCGCGATTGCGTCTGTGTGTGCGCTTGTGTGTGTGTGTGTGTGTTTGTGGTGGTGGTGGGGGGGGGCTCGCGCGTGTCTCGTATGTGTGTGTGTGTGTGTGTGTGCGCGACCGTGTGCGTGTGCGCGTGCGTGTCTGGGTGCTCGCGCGTGTGTGTGCGTGTGTGTGTAAACGTTTGCGTGTGTTTATGTCTGTGTGTCTGTGTGGCTGCATGTCCTCAAGCTCCTCAAGCTGTGTGTCAGATTTGTGGCTGCATGTGTCTGTGTGTCTGTCAGGCTGCATGTGTGGCTGCATGTGTCTGTGTGTCTGTGTGGGTTCTTGTGTATAGATGTGTGTTTGCGTGTGCGCGTTTGCGCGTGTGTGTGTGGACCTTTGCGTGTGTGTGTGTGTGCGTGTGTGTGCATGTGTGTATGTGCGCATGTGTGTGGAGCATGCTGGCGTACGTGTGTGTTCTTGTGTGCTAGTCTGTGTGTGTGTGTGTGTGCGTGTGCTTGCTTGTGTGATATCCTCTTTGCCATCCTGTTCGTTGTTCGTCTGCGCATGTGCGTGTGCGCGTGCGTGCGCGCGGTGCTGCCGCCGTCCGCGCGCCCCCCGCCCCTCCCCCCTCCCCCCCCTCTGGCGCTCCGCGAGGGCGGAGTGGTTGGAGCGGAGGGAGGGCCGGCCCCAAAATGGGGCGGTGCCTCCCCCCTCCGGAGCGCCGGCGGGGAGGGCGGGGGTGCGTGGGGGCGGCAGGGGAGCGCGGGGGGGGGGGGGCGAGTTGGCTGCGGTGCGTGCGTCATCGTGTGGTCGTCAGTGCGTAGGTTTCCATGGATGCTTGCGTGTGCGTCTGTGTGCGTGGGTTGTGCGTGTTCGAGTGTGTGTGTGTGTGTGCGTGTGTGCGTGTGGGTGTTTGTGTGTGCCCCCGTGTGTCTATGTGCTTGTGTGATCCGTGTGCGTGTGCGCGTACCTGTGTGTATGTGAGATGTGCTGTGTGTTCGTGTGTGCGCGTTTGCGCGTGTGTGTCGCCCTTTGCGCGTGGATGTGTTGCGTGTGCGTGTGTGTGTGAGTGTGTGCGTGTGTGTGTGTGTGTGTGTGTGCGTGTGTGTGTGTGTGTGGAACATGCTGGCGTATGTGTGCGTTCTTGTGTATGTATGTATATGAGTTTGTATGTGTGTGTGTGTGTGTGGTTCGGTGTGCGTGTGGTGCGGCTATGTGCGTGTGCAGCTTTGTGTGAGATGCTCTTTGCTAATCCGGGTTTTAGACGCTAACAAGTGGACGGCGGCCCCACAGCTAGTTGGCAAGAAAAATCTCGACGGAACTTTTGCTGACTTTTGGTCGGTTGAAAATTTCGTTCTCGAAATTTGACAATTCGTTAGAGCTCTAGTATTTTTCCCCGTGATATTCGATCTTATTCCCGCTCGCCATCTTGATCTCAGCTCGATCGGGTAACTTTGAAGGCCAAAAAGCACGGTGGCGGGAACGGCCGTTTCGAGTCATTTTGATATGCGCTGTCGGTATTTTGTACTTAACTCGAGCTGTATGGCAGCTACAGAGCTGGCCAGCACAGCTATCGCACTCAGAATCAGCAGACGCGTTCGCCTGTTGAATCCAGAGGTCTGAACTCGGTCTGTCAGCCGAGCTAGGTCCGGAAACCTATTCGTATTATTCGAGTCAACTTGATACGCGTTGTCGGTATTTTCCACTTAACTCGAGCTGTAGGGCAGCTACAGTGCTGGCAAGCACGCCTATCGCTCGCATAATGATCAGGCGCGGTCGCCTGTTGAATTGATAGGTCTGAACTCGGTCTGCTAGGCGAGCTAGGTCCGCAAACCTATTCGTATTATTCGAGTGAGCTTGATACGCGTTGTCTGCATTTTCTACTTAACTCGAGCTGTAGGGCAGCTACAGTGCTGGTAAGCACACCTATCGCACTCAGAATAATCAGGCGCGTTCGCCTGTTGAATCGATAGGTCTGAACTCGGTCTGCTAGGCGAGCTAGGTCCGCAAACCTATTCGTATTATTCGAGTCCACTTGATACGCGTTGTCGGTATTTTCTACTTAACTCGCGCTGTAGGGCAGCTACAGTGCTGGTAAGCACCACCGCACTCAGAATAATCAGGCGCGTTCGCCTGTTGAATTCATAGGTCTGAAATCGGTCTGTTAGCCGAGCTAGGTCCGCAAACCTATTCGTATTATTCGTGTCAACTTGATACGCTTTGTCGGTATTCTCTACTTAAATCGAGCTGCAGGGCAGCTACAGTGCTGGTAAGCACGCCTATCGCACTCAGAATAATCAGGCGCGTTCGCCTGTTGAATCCAGAGCTCTGAACTCGGTCTGCTGCGCGATCTAGAATCACGAAACTGTTCGTATTCTTCCAGTCAGCTTGAGAGCTACTGTCGGCGTTCTGCACTGAGCTCGGGCTGTAGGGGGGCTGCAGGGCGGGTAATCAGAGGAATCGATTCGGAGACATCAGACGCCTCTGTCTGCTGCATTCAGAGGTCCGAACACGGTCTGATGCTCGAGTTGGGCTGAAAAACTATTCGTTCTCTACAATTTTCTTCGACATTATATGTTGTCAGGAAGCTCTACGAGTCCCCCGGCGGTAACAAAGGTTGACGGTTTACCGCCGGCGCCCAGTTGGCCCACCCGGCGGAGGCGGACAATGTGATAACTTTTGGGTAGTTTTGCGAATACTTGAAAGATATTTGACCATTTATTTTGAGAAAGCAGATTTTTCGCACCTGTAGTGGGTTATCGCGCGTCTGGCAGTAAACTTTTCAGGTCCGTAGCTACAGTATTACTGTCAAAACACTTGGAGGAACCGACCTTGGATAGAAACAGAAAAACGCGATTTTTCGATTTTGTCGTTACTCGCTCCAGAAGCTTCCTTCCTGTGTTCTGAGGATCGCTGTGTGAGAAAAGAGCTCTACGAGGGTCTCGGCGGTAATCTGGTTGACGGTTTTACAACGGCCGTTCGGCGCCCAGTCCGTGGAGCTGGAGAGCTAGTTGGGCAGAAAAATGCTCGGAACGGACCTTTTGGTGACTTTTGGTCGGTTGAAAATTTTGTTCTCAAAATTTGACAATTCGTTAGAGCTCTAGTATTTTTCCCATGATATTCGATCTTATTCCCGCTCGCCATCTTGATCTCAGCTCGATCGGGTAACTTTGAAGGCCAAAAAGCAGGGGGGCGGGAACGGCCGTTTCGAGTCATCTTGATAGGCGCTGTCGGTTTTCTCAAGATAACTCGAGCTTCAGGACACCTACAGAGCTGGTCAGCACAGCTAAGGCGTTCAGAATGATCAGGCGCGTTCGCCTGTTGAATCCAGAGGTCTGAACTCGGTCTGCTAGCCGAGCTAGGGTCGCAAACCTATTCGTATTATCCGAGTCATTATAGCAGACGCTCTCGGTTTTTCGTACTTAACTCGATCTGTAGGGCAGCCACAGAGCTGATAATCACAGAAATCGATTGAGAATTATCAGGCGCGTTCGTCTGTTGAATCAAGAGCTCTGAACTCGGCCTGCTCCCCGAGCTAGGTTCGCGAACCGATTGGTATTGTTCGAGTCATCTTGAGAAGTGCTCTCGGTTTTCTGTACTTAAATCGTGCTGGGGGGGGGCTACAGTGCTGCTGGTCACAGGAATCGATTTCGAGACATCAGGCGCGTCCGTTCGTCGAACCGAGAGCTCGGAACTCGTCTGCTGCTCGAACGAGATCCGCGAAACTGTTGTATTATTCGAGTCATCCTGAGAGGTACTCTCGGTTTTCTGCACTTAACTCAGGCTGTATGGGGGGGCTGCAGAGCTGGTAATCACAGGAATCGATCCGCAGACATCAGACGCGTCCGCCTGTCGCATTCAGAGGTCTGAACTCGGTTTCATACTCGAGCTCGATAGGAAAACTGTTCGTTTGTTTTGTTAGAGTCATCTTGAGAGGTCTATAATCGCTTGGGCTGAAAAACTAGTCGTTCTCTGAAATTCTTTTCCACATTATATATGTCAGGAAGCTCTACGAGTCCCCCGGCGGTAAGAAAGGTTGACGGTTTACCGCCGGCGCCCAGTTTGGCCGACCCGACCAAAAAGAGACAATGTAATCGTAGAGCTTCCCTTACTAGCTGCTCGAAGCTTAAAGAGTAATTCCGGCGCGCTGGAGAGCTAGTTTGCAAGAAAAATCTCGACGGACCTTTTGGTGACTTTTGCTCGGTTAAAAATTTTGTTCTCGAAATTTGAACATTCGTTAGAGCTCTAGTATTTTTTCCCGTGATATTCGATCTTATTCCCGCTCGCCATCTTGATCTCAGCTCGATCGGGTAACTTTGAAGGCCAAAAAGCACTCTGGCGGGATCGGCCGTTTCGAGCCATCTTAATATGCGCTGACGGTTTTCTGAAGATAACTCGAGCTCTAGGGCAGCTACAGAGCTGGTAAGCACAGTAACGCATGCAGAATGATCAGGCGCGTTCGCCTGTTGAACCCAGAGGTCTGAACTCGGTCTGTCAGCCGAGCTAGGTTCGCAAACCTGTTTGTATTATTCGAGTCAACTCGATACGCGTTGTCGGTATTTTCTACTTAACTCGAGCTGTAGGGCAGCTTCAGTGCTGGTAAGCACTGCTATCGCATTCAGAATGATCAGACGCATTCGCCTGTCGAATCCATAGGTCTGAACTCGGTCTGCTAGCTGAGCTAGGTCCGCAAACCTATTCGTGTTATTCGAGTGAACTTGATACGCGTTGTCGGTATTTTATACTTAACTCGAGCTGTAGGGCAGCTACAGTGCTGGTAAGCACAGCTACCCCACTCAGAATCATCAGGCGCTTTCGCCTGTTGAATCCAGAGCTCTGAACTCGGTCTGTTGCGCGATCCAGAATCACGAAACTGTTCGTTCTTCCAGTCATCTTGAGAGCTACTGTCGGCGTTCTGCACTCAATTCGGGCTGTAGGGAGGCTGCAGGGCGGGTATTTAGAGGCATCGATTCGGAAACATCAGACGCGTCCATCTGTCGCATTTAGAGGTCTGAACTCGGTCTGATACTCGAGTTGGGCTGAAAAACTATTCGTTCTCTGCAATTTTTTCCGACAGTATATGTTGTCAGGAAGCTCTACGAGTCCCCGGCGGTAACAAAGGTTGACGGTTTACCGCCGGCGCCCAGTTAACCTGGGGTCGGTTTTTTAAACTTTGTGCAAGATTTGACAATTCGTTTTCAGAAAACGGATTTTTCTCACATACAGTAAGCTATGGCGCACCTGCTGGTAAAATTTTCAGGGCTCTAGGGGCAATATTACTGTCAAAAGACTTGCAGGAACAGACTTTGCCTGCAGTGCAGTTTGGCAGGTGACGGTGGTTGGCTTTACTTAACTCGAGCTGTCAGCAAGCTACAGACCTCTCACGCACACCAGTCGATGCAGAATGATCTGGCGCGTCACACTGGAAGCTCGAGAGTTCCTAGAAATGGCTGAGTCAGGAGTTATGCTCGAAATACTGTCTCTATGTATGCGTTTTGCGAACGGTGTTTCGATGATAATTCGAGCTGAGTGCATGCTATGCATGCCAGGTACATTCCAATCGAAGTAGCGACATGCGAGACATCGAATGGGAGCCTCGAGAGTGCCCAAATTGATTAGAATTTAAAATCAATGAAAAATATCGATTTGTACAATTTGTATTTTTTGTGTCGGATGATTTTTTTTCTAATTTATATCGATCTATGGGTGACCTAGAGAGTTCTGGTGCATTTTTGTCGACGCAGAATGGTCTCGCGCTCTCACTGAGAGCGCGAGACTTCATATGAATAGCTTCGCTGGGAGTGAGAACTTTGGTCCAGCCGGCCGAGGCGGACAATGTGACAACTTTTGGGTGGTTTTGCAATTTTTTGAAAGATATTTGACAATTCATTTTGAAAAAGCAGATTTTTACTCCGAGCATTGAGATATAAACTTCGTTCCCTGATCAGCTCGGCCATCTAGAGTCATTTTCAGTACCAGTTCACTTGAAGGAACCGACTTCATGTTGACTCCGAAAAAATCTCAACTTGAAGTTTTTGTAGAAAAGCTCCCAGAAGCTCCCGCTTTGATGCTGAGCTTTCTCACGGATTCAAGGAGCTCTACGAGGTTCCCGGCGGTGACCAGGTTGACGGTTCACCGCCGGCGCCAGTAATTCCGGGGAGCTGGAGAGCTAGTTGGCAACGAAAATCTCGACGGACCTTTTGCTGACTTTTGGTCGGTTGAAAATTTTGTTCTCGAAATTTGACCATTCGTTAGAGCTCTAGTATTTTTTCCCATGATATTCGATCTTATTCCCGCTCGCCATCTTGATCTCAGCTCGATCGGGTAACTTTGAAGGCCAAAAAGCAGGGGGGCGGGAACGGCCGTTTCGAGTCATCTTGATACGCGCTGTCGGTTTTCTGAACATAACTCGAGCTGTAGGGCAGCTACAGTGTTGGTAAGTACACGTATCGCTCTCAGAATGATCAGGCGCGTTCGCCTGTTGAATCCAGAGGTCTGAACTCGGTCTGCTACCCGAGCTAGGTCCGCAAACCTATTCGTAATATTCGAGTCATCTTGACAGAAGCTCTCGGTATTGTGTACTAAACTCGAGCTGTAGGGCAGCAACAGAGCTGGTAAGCACAGCTAATGCATTCAGAATGATCAGGCGCGTTCGCCTGTTGAATCCAGAGGTCTGAACTCGGTCTGCTAGCCGAGCTAGGGTCGCAAACCTATTGGTATTGTTCGAGTTATCTTGAGAAGTGCTCTCGGTTTTCTGTACTTAAATCGTGCTGGGGGAGGGCTAGAGTGCTGCTAGTCACAGGAATCGAGTTCGAGACATCAGGCGCGTCCGTTCGTCGAACCGAGAGCTCCGAACTCGGTCTGCTGCTCGAACGAGATCCGCGAAACTGTTGTATTATTCGAGTCATTCTGAGAGGTACTCTCGGTTTTCTGCACTTAACTCAGGCTGTATGGGGGGCTGCAGAGCTGGTAATCACAGGAATCGATCTGCAGACATCAGACGCGTCCGCCTGTCGCATTCAGAGGTCTGAACTCGGTTTCATACTCGAGCTCCATTGGAAAACTGTTCGTTTGTTTTGTTAGAGTTTGAGAGGTCTATAATCGCTTGGGCTGAAAAACTAGTCGTTCTCTGAAATTCTTTCCCACATCATAAATTGTCAGGAAGCTCTACGAGTCCCCCGGCGGTAAGAAAGGTTGACGGTTTACCGCCGGCGCCCAGTTATTGCTGGAAGCTTAAGAGTAATTCCGGAGCGCTGGAGAGCTAGTTGGCAACGAAAAATCTCGACGGACCTTTTGCTGACTTTTGGTCGGTTGAAAATTTTGTTCTCGAAATTTGACCATTCGTTAGAGCTCTAGTATTTTTTCCCATGATATTCGATCTTATTCCCGCTCGCCATCTTGATCTCAGCTCGATCGGGTAACTTTGAAGGCCAAAAAGCAGGCAGGCGGGAACAGCCATTTTGAGTCATCTTGATACGCGCTGTCGGTTTTCTTAAGATAACTCGAGCTTCAGGACAGCTACAGAGCTGGTCAGCACAGCTAATGCATTCAGAATGATCAGGCGCGTTCGCCTGTTGAATCCAGAGGTCTGAACTCGGTCTGCTAGCCGAGCTAGGGTCGCGAACCTATTGGTATTGTTCGAGTTATCTTGAGAAGTGCTCTCGGTTTTCTGTACTTAAATCGTGCTGGGGGAGGGCTAGAGTGCTGCTAGTCACAGGAATCGAGTTCGAGACATCAGGCGCGTCCGTTCGTCGAACCGAGAGCTCCGAACTCGGTCTGCTGCTCGAACGAGATCCGCGAAACTGTTGTATTATTCGAGTCATTCTGAGAGGTACTCTCGGTTTTCTGCACTTAACTCAGGCTGTATGGGGGGCTGCAGAGCTGGTAATCACAGGAATCGATCTGCAGACATCAGACGCGTCCGTCTGTCGCATTCAGAGGTCTGAACTCGGTTTCATACTCGAGCTCGATTAGAAAACTGTTTGTTTGTTTTGTTGAGTCATCTTGAGAGGTCTATAATCGCTTGGGCTGAAAAACTAGTCGTTCTCTGAAATTCTTTCCCACATTATAAATTGTCAGGAAGCTCTACGAGTCCCCCGGCGGTAAGAAAGGTTGACGGTTTACCGCCGGCGCCCAGTTCCGGCGCGCTGGAGAGCTAGTTGGCAAGAAAAATCTCGACGGAACTTTTGCTGACTTTTGCTCGGTTGAAAATTTCGTTCTCGAAATTCAACAATTCGTTTGAGCTCTAGTATTTTTTCCCGTGATATTCGATCTTATTCCCGCTCGCCATCTTGATCTCAGCTCGATCGGGTAACTTTGAAGGCCAAAAAGCACTCTGGCGGGAACGGCCGTTTCGAGTCATCTTGATACGCGCTGTCGGTTTTCTGAACATAACTCGAGCTCTAGGGCAGCTACAGAGCTGGTAAGCACAGCTTATGCATGCAGAATGATCAGGCGCGTTCGCCTGTTGAATCCAGAGGTCTGAACTCGGTCTGCTAGCCGAGCTAGGTCCGCAAACCTGTTTGTATTATTCGAGTCAACTTGATGCGCGTTGTCGGTGGTATTTTCTACTTAACTCGAGCTGTAGGGCAGCTACAGTGCTGGTAAGCACTCCTATCGCACTCAGAATGATCAGACGCGTTCGCCTGTTGAATCGATAGGTCTAAACTCGGTCTGCTAGCCGAGCTAGGTCCGCAAACCTATTCGTATTATTCGAGTCCACTTGATACGCGTTGTCGGTATTTTGTACTTAACTCGAGCTGTAGGGCAGCTACAGTGCTGGCAAGCACACCTATCGCACTCAGAATAATCAGGCGCGTTCGCCTGTTGAATCAAGAGCTCTGAACTCGGTCTGCTAGCCGAGCTAGGTCTGCAAACCTATTCGTATTATTCCGGTCAACTTGATACGCGTTGTCGCTATTTTCTACTTAACTCGAGCTGTAGGGCAGCTACAGTGCTGGTAAGCTCACCTATCGCACTCAGAATAATCAGGCGCGTTCGCCTGTTGAATCCAGAGCTCTGAACTCGGTCTGCTACGCGATCTAGAATCACGAAACTGTTCGTATTCTTCCAGTCATCTTGAGATCTACTGTCGGCGTTCTGCACTTAGCTCGGGCTGTAGGGGGGCTGCAGGGCGGGTAATCACAGGGATCGATTCGGAGACATCAGACGCCTCTGTCTGCTGCATTCAGAGGTCCGAACTCGGTCTGATACTCGAGTTGGGCTCAAAAACTATTCGTTCTCTGCAATTATCTTCGACATTATATGTTATCAGGAAGCTCTACGAGTCCCCCGGCGGTAACAAAGGTTGACGGTTTACCGCCGGCGCCCAGTTCCCGGATAGCTCCCTGGAGAGCTAATGGTTCCACAGAATAAGCCGGAGGTTGGTCATGCATTCTGACTAGTTATGATGTGCAAAAATTAAATAAACACAACGTATTGTCATTTATTTCCACACTTTTATAAAATAATAATCCTACTGACAACAATTACGTAAAGATCGTATGTGAAAATCAATTTCCATACAACTCTTTACGTAAATCGTGGTGACATTTTTTCTTCATCTATAAAATTTATCTACATATTTTATTTCTGATGTCACTAATAAAAGATATAATATTCTTTTCGAATTCGTGCAGACGCGTCGCCGGATCTTCGGAGTTTTTGCGGAAACGTGGACCGCCAGAGAGAAGCTCCTGGCGGGCAGCATCACCAGGCGGCCTCCAATCTTGAACTCTCTAGCTCTTAGCGAGCTCTTCGGGGATTTTTCCTCGAAAGTGCTAGGAGCACGCGGACAGGCACGCGTTGAAGCTTGCCGGAAGCTCTTCTGGAGCAGCTGCCGGCTCAAACGAACCCCTGCGGGGATTCTGGATCAAGAAAGATCGGCTGCTGGCGAGCACCACCAACGTCCCGCTTAAAATCTTAATTCTCTAGCTCTGAGCGAGCTCTCTGGGAAAATCTCTCACGCAGTTCGTCCAACAGACTCAAAGTTCGCACATCCGTCGGGGCCGGGTCGGACAACTAGCTGCGCCCCGCGCCCGAATTCCGCTAGCTCATCGATGTAAAAGAGCGCTACGAGGTACTTGGCAGCGTCCAAAACCCAGAGCCCCGGAAGCGCTTCAGAGTAGCTTCTGAGGGCTCACCAGGAAGGCCTTCGGATGTTTCTCCTCCTGGCTCTTCGATGCTCTCCGGGTTTTGGATGCAACTAAGTGGACACTACGAAGTTTCCATCTCTCGACAGTCTCTTTGCTCTCCGGGTTTTGGACGCTATCAATGAACATTCGTTTTAAGATTTTTTTTTTGTTTTTTGCACCTGTCGTGTGTTTTTTTTGCGTTCGTGAGTGGGTTCTCAGGTATATAGATACAGTATTGCTGAAAACACTTGGCGGAAGCGCCTTTGGATAGAAAGTAAATACGATTCTCTAATTTTTTTGGGTCTTCTTCCAGACTCTATCTGCATGTGTACCGAGCAGCGCCGTGCGAGAAAAAACTCTACGAGGGCTCTGGCAGTTCCTTGATTGACGGTTTACCGCCGGTTCTATTGGACCCTACCAAGTTTGGCAATTTATTTTGAGGACGTGGATTTTGCGCACCTGTAGTGACTCGTAACTTCCCTTAGCTAGTTGCTGGACGAGTAATTCCAGCCAGCGCGCTGGAGAGCTAGTTGGCAAGCAAATCTCGACGAACCTTTTGCTGACTTTCGATCGGTTGAACATTCTATTCTCGAAACTAAACAATTTATTAGAGCTAGTATTTTTGTCAGTGATATTCGATCTTCTTCCCGCTCATCTTGATCTCAGCTCGATCGGGTAACCATTTCTGTAAATAATGCACTGGAGTTGTAGGGCAGCTACAGAGCTCATTCTGACAGAAATCGATTGCGAATTATCAGTCGCGTTCGTCTGTTTCATCTAGAGGTCCGAACTCAGTCTGCGAGCTAGCATCGCGAGACTATTCGTGTTGTTGGAGTCATCTTAAGAGGTGCTAATAGTTTTTTGTAGGGAGGCTACAGGGCTCGTACACAGGATTCGATTCGGAGAAATCAGGCGTCCGTCCGCCAAATCGAGAGCTCGGAACTCGATGTGCTGCCCGAGCTGTTCGGAGAACTGTTCCTACTGTTCGAGTCATCTTGAGGGGTGCTGTTTATTTTCTACACTTAGCTCGTGCTGTAAGGGGGCTGCAGGGCTGGTTATCACGGGAATCGATTCGGAGACATCAGGCGCGTCCGCCTGTTGTATTCAGTTGTCTGAACTCGGTGTGATACTAGATTCGGTGCTGTCGATTTCCGCACGTAACTCGGCTGGAGGAGAGCTAGGGAGCTCGTGCGCACAGAAAACGATTTAGAAGAATGAGGGCGTTTGTCTGAAATCGTTTAGGCTGAAAAATTATTCTCTGCAAGTTCGACATTATGTATGCTCAGGAAGCTCTACGAGTCCCCCGGCGTTAACCAAGGTTGACGGTTTACCGCCAGCGTCCAGTGTGTTATGCCGCACTCGCCAGTAAATTTTCCAGGTCCGTAGGTACAGTATTACTATCAAAACACTTGGGGAAACCGACGTTGGGTAAAAACAGGAAAACGTAATTTTTCGTTTTTTTCATTTCTCGCTCCAGAAGCTCTCTTGATGTGTTACGAGAAGCGCGGTGTGAGCAAAGAGCTCTACGAGGGCGCCGGCGGTAACCTGGTTGACGGTTTACCGTCGGTTCCTATTGGCAAGAAAAATTTTGACGGACCTTTTGATGACTTTTGGTCGGTTCAAAATTTCTCGTAGAGCTTCGGCATCGATGAGCTAGAGGAATTCCGGCGCGGGTGGGCTAGTTGGCCGACCCGGCCAGAAAGGACAAAGTGACAACTTTTGGGTGGTTTTGCGAATATTTGAAAGATATTCGACCATTTATTTTGAGAAAGCGGATTTATCGCACCTGAAGACGACTATGAGGGTCTTCGCGTCTTGATATGAGTTCTCTAGATGCACTTTTACTATCAAAACACTTAGCGAAACCAACTACGATTCGACATGGAATAAATCATGTTTTCTCTTTTTCGAGAAATGCTTCCAGAAGCCCTCTCTTTCGATGCTCAGCACTCTTAGGCGTGCTAGGAGCTCTACGAGGTTCCCGGCGGTAGCCATGTTGACAGTTCACCGCCGGCGGCAGTTTTGTTTGTTTTCGAAATTTCTGAATTCGTTTCAGCTCTAGTATTTTTTCCCGTGATATTCGATCTTATTCCCGCTCGCCATCTTCATCTCAGCTCGATCCGATGCCTTTCACTGCCAAGAAGCGTCCAGGCGGGATCGGCCGTTTCGGGTCATCTGGTCACGCGCTGTCGGTTTTCTCAAGATAATTCGAGCTTCAGGATAGCTAAGCACAGCTAATCGATTCAGAATGATCAGCCGCGTTCGCCTGTCGAATTCAGAGGTCTGAACTCGGTCTGCTAGCCGAGCTAGGTCCGCAAACCTATTCGTATTATTTCAGTCATCTTGACATACGCTCTCGGTTATCTGTACTTAACTCGCGCTACAGGACAGCTACAGAGGTGATGCGTACAGAAAGCGATTCAGAATCATTTGTGACCGTTATCTGTTGAATCCAGAGCTCCGAACTCGGTCTGCTGCTCGATCTAGAATCGCGAAAGTATTCGTATTGTTCGAGCCATCTTCAGAGATGCTGTCGGTTCTCTGCACTCAACTCGGGCTGTGGGGGGGCTGCATGGCTGGTAATCAGTGGACTTGATGCGGAGACATCAGGTGCGTCCGCTTTTCGAATCCAGAGCTCCGAACTCTGTCTGCTGCCCGAACTAGGTCCGCGAAACTATTTGCATTGTTCGAGTTATGCTGAGAGGTGCTGTTGGTTTCCTGCACTTAACTCGGGCTGTAGGGGGGCTGCAGGGCTGGTAATCACAGGAATCGATTCAGAGACATCAGACGCGTCCGCCTGTCGCATGGAGAGGTCTGAACTCGGTCTGATACGGGCTGAAAAACTAGTTTTTCAGTGTATTTTTTTTCGACATTATATGTTGTCAGGAAGCTCTACGAGTCCCCCCGGCGGTAACGAAAGTTGACGGTTTACCGCCGGCGCCCAGTGAACGCTACCAATGTCTTACGAAAGCGTGTGGGGGCTCGCCAGGGAAGCTGTCTGCTGTCTGTACCATTTGCTCTCCGGGTTTTGGACGCTAGCAAGTAACTGGCTCCGGCGGTAACCGTCAACCTTGTCACCGCCGGAAACCTCGGGCTCCGTTCGTGCGTGAGAGCCCCCAGAGTATCTCGTAGAGCTCTTCGTCATCGATGAGCTAGAGGAATTCCGGCGCGAGTTGGAGCTAGTTGGCCCACCTGGCTGGGGCGGACAAATTCGTCACTTTTGATCGGTTTTGAAAAATTTAAAAGATATTTAACAATTTATTTTGAGAAAGCAGATTTTTGCGCGTTGCATTGGCATGTAAACTCCTCTCTGACAGCAGCTGAGCTTTTTGATGTATTCTCTTATAAGTTAACTTCCGGGAACTGAGCGAATGTGAACATCGAGAAATGAAAAATAAAGATTTCGGAAAAATCTTTATTTTTTGAAGTTCGATCATCAGCACTCTTCCTAGTTGAGGAGCTCTACGAGGTTCCCGGCCGTGAATAGGTTGACAGTTCATCGCCGGCGCCAGTCGAAATAGAGAGCTTCTGGAAGCATTTCTCGAAAGGGAAAACCATTTTTTTTTTTGTCGACATAAAGTTGGTTCCGCCAAGTGTTGTGATAGTAGAAGTGCCGTAGAGAGCTCATATTAATACGAAGAGGCCCTCATACTCGTTCATAGGTGCGAAAAATCTGCTTTCTTCTTTTCTGGCCGGTTCGACCAACTAGCTCCGAAGCGCTCTACGAGGTGCGAGCTCGACCCCGCGCCGGAATTCCTCTAGCTCATCGATAACGAAGAGCTCTACGAGGTATATATTTCCCTTTTGATTTCTGTGCGGAGAGCTCTAAAGCTCATCATTGGCCCCAGTTGTGTGAAACATAGTTTTGCGGATCTGGCTCGAGTAGCAGTTCTGGTGAGACCTCTGGATGCAACGGCCAAACGCCCCATGATGATTCGGAATCCGTTTCTGTACGTAGCAGCTCCAGCTCGAGTTAAATACATGATACCAACAGCGCCTGTAAAGCGAACGTGAGAAATACGGACAGTGTCGCCTAGCGAGTAGCAGACCGAGTTCAGACCTCTCGATCCAACAAACAAACGCGCCTGGTCATACTGAATCAGTGCATGTACGTACCAGCTCTGTAGCTCCTCTTAAATCTGGAGTTAAGTACAGAAATTACACTTGTCAAAATCACTCAAAGAATACGAAAAGTTTTGCCGACCTAGCTCGAGTAGCAAACCGAATTCAGACCTCTGGATGGGATAGACGGACGCGCCTGATGATTCTTAATCGGTGTCTATAAGTAACAATTCTGTAGTGTTCCTTAATCTCGAGTTGAGTACAGAAAACGGTCAACGCGTGTCAAGATGACTCGAAACACACTCGGTTCCCTCAAGTCTTTTGACAGTAATACTGCAGCTCCGGACCTGAGAATTCGACTGGCAGACGCGGAATAACCCACCACACGTGGGGAAAATACCTGTTCTCAAAACGAACTTTCAAATTTCGCGCAAAGATAAAAAAACCGACCCCAAGTCGTCACATTGTCCCTTAAGGTCGTTTTGGCCAACTAGCTCCACTCTGCGCCCGAATTCCTCTTAGCTCATCTTGGCGAGGAGCTCTACGAGGTACTCGTAGAGCTTCCCTCAGCAAGTTGTTGCTGGAAGCTTAAGAGTAATTCCGGGGCGCTGGAGAGCTAGTTGGCAAGAAAAATCTCGACGGACCTTTTGGTGACTTTTGGTCGGTTGAAAATTTTGTTCTCGAAATTCAAAAATTCGTTTGAGCTCCAGTATTTTTCCCATGATATTCGATCTTATTCCCGCTCGTCATCTTGATCTCAGCTCGATCGGGTACCTTTTACTGCCAAAAAGCAGGCAGGCGGGATCGGCCGTTTCAAGTCATCTTGACACGCATTGACGGTTATCTGAACATAACTCGAGCTTTAGGACAGCTACAGAGCTGGTAAGCACAGCTAATCGGTTCAGAATGATCAGGCGCGTTCGCTTGTTGAATCTAGAGGTCGGAACTCGGTCTGCTAGCTGAGCTAGGTCCGCAAACCTATTCGTATTATTCGAGTCATCTTGACAGACACTCGGTTTTCTGTACTTAACTCGAGCTATAGGAGAGCTACAGAGCTGATGCTCACAGAAACCGATTCAGAATTATCAGTCGCATTTGTCTGTTGAATTCAGAGCTCTGAACTTTGTCTGCTGCCCGATCTAGAATCGCGAAACTATTCGTATGTTTCGAGTCATCTTGAGAAGTGCTCTCGGTTTTCTGCACGTAACTCGGGCTGGGGGGGCTACAGTGCTGGTAGTCACAGGAATCGATTTGAAGAGATCAGGCGCGTCCGCCTGTCGAATCAAGAGCTCGGAACTCGGTCTGCTGCCCGAACTAGGTCCGCGAAGCTATTGTATTGCTCGAGTCATCCTGAGAGGTGCTGTCGGTTTTCTGCACTTAACTCGGGCTGTAGGGGGGCTGCAGGGCTGGTAATCACAGGAGTCGATTCCCAGACAGCAGACGCGTCCACCTGTCGCATGGTCTGAACTCGGTTTGATACTCGAGCTGGGTTGCCAAACTATTCGTTTTGTTAGAGTCATCTCGAGAGGTGCTGTCGATTTACGCACGTAACTCGGGCTGTAGCAGAGCTACAGAGCTCGTAAAGAAGACAATCCAGAAGCATCGGGGGCGTTCGGCTGTTGCATCGAGAGATCTGAAATCGCTTGGGCTGAAAAACTATTCTTTCTCTGCATTTTCCACATTATATATTGTCAGGAAGCTCTACGAGTCCCCCGGCGCTAAGCAAGGTTGACGGTTTACCGCCGGCGCCCAGTTGGCCGACAAGGCCCCGACGGACAATGTGGGAACTTTCGGTCCGTCCAGGAGGCCCAAAAACCTTGACCTTCCAGGAGAGCTAAAAAATAGCACCAGAACTTAACTCGGGCTGTAGGGGGGCTGCAGGGCTGGTAATCACAGGAATCGATTCAGAGACATCAGACGCGTCCGCCTGTCGCATGGAGAGGTCTGAACTCGGTCTGATACGGGCTGAAAAACTAGTTTTTCAGTGTATTTCTTTTTTCGACATCATATGCTGTCAGGAAGCTCTACGAGTCCCCCCGGCGGTAACGAAGGTTGACGGTTTACCGCCGGCGCCCAGTGAACGCTACCAATGTCTTACGAAAGCGTGTGGGGGCTCGCCAGGGAAGCTGTCTGCTGTCTGTACCCTTTGCTCTCCGGGTTTTGGACGCTAGCAAGTAACTGGCTCCGGCGGTAACCGTCAACCTTGTCACCGCCGGAAGCCTCGGGCTCCGTTCATGCGTGAGAGCCCCCAGAGTATCTCGTAGAGCTCTTCGTCATCGATGAGCTAGAGGAATTCCGGCGCGGGGTGGAGCTAGTTGGCCCACCCGGCTGGGGCGGACAAATTGGTGACTTTTGGTCGGTTTTGCGAAGATTTGGAGATATTCAACACTTTATTTTGAGAAAGCAGATTTTTGCGCGTCGCAGTGGCATGTAAATTCCTCTCTGACAGCAGCTCAGCTCTCCCGATGTATTTTCTTATGAGTTGACTTCCGGGAACTGAGCGAATGTGAACATCGAAAAAAATCAAAAATAAAGATGTTCGAAAAATATTTATTTTTCTACTCTACTTCGATTCTCAGCACTCTTTCTAGTGTGAGGAGCTCTACGAGGTTCCCGGAGCTAAACTCTTAGCCATCCTAAATGAAAGGGCGACGGTCTGGGACGTTGTTTCGGATGGGCTCCCTGTGGAGCTCTGCGGCGATAGTCTACTTATTATAAATTGGGTCCGTGGGAAGTGGAGGGTGGGAAATAACGTGTATCAGAAGAGAGTCGATAAGCTGGTGGATAAGATTGCTTGTCTTGAAAATCGTTACCATCTCAGATCCAGTTTCCTTGGTCGTGACTTCCTCAAACATGAATTCAGAGAGAACAACCAGAGGGCGGATGCTCTCACACATTGTGCGCGGGAAGGCCGCGAGTGTTACACTATGAGGCCTGTTCCACCCTCTCTTTTAGAGTATCATGAGCTTGTTGCCCTCCGCGGTCGTTTCGACGGCGGAGTGGATGCGTCTGGTTGTGGTATTGGTTTCTTTCTCGAGGCCGCCTTTCTCCCCCATCCTGATCATCGCTCCATGCGCCTGCGGCATTCCGCTGCCCCCGACTCGCCTCAGCCTGCTGCTTTCTGTGACGGTCTCGTTTGGAGAGATGTTGCGGAGGCGGCCCTTCTCTTGCCTAGAGATAGTACAGTCACTGATGCCGAACTGACGGCGCTGGAGCGCCTCATTGGGGCGGCCGAGTGCGTGCTGAGAGCTCACAGAGAGCTCGAGGCGCCCTGCTGGGCGTTTGGCTCGGGCAGGCTTCGACGGAGCCTTCGCTGCCCGCAAAACCGCAAAAACTAGGTTGACGGTTCACCGCCGGCGCCAGTTCCTGTCGAGGTTTGAGGCAGTCCAGATAGGTTTATAGTTCTGGAGTGTTTTTTTTGGCACTCTGGAAAGTCAGGGACGAAAAGGGGGGCCCCAAAAAACAAGGTGGCGAGACTCGAAAAGCCATAAACATAAACTTGTGGCGCTCGCGCAGATTTCTTGGATCCGCGCCCGGGCCCCCCCGGCGCCGCCTCCGGCGCCGCCTCTTGTGCGCTCCGCGCGCCAGGGAGGGGGGTCCGGCGCGAATCCAAGAAGTCTGCGCGGAGCACGAACAGTTAATGCTGATTTCTTCTAGAGATATCAGGTGGTGATTTGGAATCCCCAAGAAGTCACCGCCGGGTTTGGGAACGGTGTCGCCGCCGGTTTCTGTGGCTCCTGGGCCCAGCAGCGTTCGGGACATCCTCGAAAAAACGAACGAGTCCCCAAACCCGGTGGTGACACCAAACCGCCCGAGACTCACTGCCGGGTGTTGTCACCACCACGGCTGGGGAATACCGAGAGAAAAAAAGAAACAGCTGCGTAAACTTAGGCTTCTGGAGCTCCGCGCAGATTTCCTAGATCGTCGTGGGGCCCCCTCCCTGGCGCCCGCGAGCGCGATTAGAAGAAAAATGCAGGAGGTCTGAGCGGAATTCTTCGATCAGCGAGCCCTGGAGGCGTCTGGCGCGCTTCGCGCGCCAGGGAGGGGGATCCGGTGCGGATCGAAGAAATCCGCGCGGACCTCTAATGCTGCGTTTTGTCTTTACACGTTCGGGTCGGGCGAAACGGGGGGATTGAGAAACGGGGGGTTACGAAATTTGCTGTATGCAGCTGGTTTCGGCCTCACCGAGGGGCCAATTCCTCGATGCATGGCCGCCCCGGCGCTGGGAGTCGCCGGAAAAATCAGCTATGTGAGCCGATTCTCAAACCCCCCTTTGCTATGCGCCCCTTTCGCCCGACCCGATACCTACATCCTCCTCGCCGCCGGCGCTATGTTCGCGCGCGCGCGCTGACGCGGCGGCGCAAGCGCGGGCATGCAAGGTTGAAAGGCGCCCGTGGCCTCGGCCCTTCCGATAGAGAGACCGCTCGGTTCGATCCCCCTGGCGCCAGCGGGGCGTGGCTGGAAGGGGCGCGGCGCGAGGGAGGGGCCGGCCCCTGCGCGACTCGCGCGGGCGCCGCGTTTCTGGGCATGCCCAAGGAAAGGGCCACTTCCCACGCGGCGCCCGCGCGAGTCGTCGTGGCGTGAGCAGCCTGGGGGAGGGGGGGGGCGGCGGGCAGGGCCAGCCACGGGCGCTACAGTTACCAGCCTCGAACGTACCCCTATCCCTAAGATTGACGCGCCAAAAGGCGATGACAATCTTAGGGATTCGCCCTCAAAAAAAAAGGGAATCCCTAAGATTGGCATCGTGATGAGGAGGAGCCCAGCATGGGGATAGGGACATGTTCCACGCTGGTAAACAGTGGGGCTGCTGCCTGTGGGACCTCTCCAGCGCCCACCAGTGGCCCCCAGCGCCCTCAATTGGGCCTCCCCAGCCGCGCCCAGTGCCCCCTCTGTCCGACGATTTATTTTTCGCAACGCACCCTTCCCCCCCCCTCCCAGTGGGACCTCCCTAGCGCCACCCAGTGGTCACCAGCGCACCCCAGTGGGGCCTCCCCAGCCGCGCCCAGTGTCCCCTCCGCCTCGACGATTTTATTTTCGCGACGCACCCTCACCCCCCCAGTGGGACCTCCCCAGCGCCACCCAGTGGTCCCCAGCGCCCTCCAGTGGGGCCTCCCCAGCCGCGCCCAGTGCCCCCTCCGCCCCGACGATTTTATTTTTCGCGGCGCCCACCCTGCCCCCCCCTCCCTCCCCAGTGGGACCTCCCCAGCGCCCCCCAGTGGTCCCCAGCGCACCCCAGTGGGGCCTCCCCAGCCGCGCTCCGTGCCCCTCCGCCCCGACGATTTTTTTTCGCGACGCACCCCTCCCTTCCCAGTGGGACCTCCCCAGCGCCTCCAGTGGTCCCCAGCGCCCCCCAGTGGGGCCTCCCCAGCCGCGCCCAGTGCCCCCTCCGCCCCGACGATTTAATTTTTCGCGACGCACCCCTCGCCCCTCCCTCCCCAGTGGGACCTCCCCAGCGCACCCCAGTGGTCCCCCCAGACGAGCCTTCCCAGCCGCGCCCGGTGCCCCCTCCGCCCCGACGATTTTATTTTTCGCGACGCACCCCTCACCCCCATCCCCTGTGGGACCTCCCCAGCGCCCCCCAGTGGTCCCCAGCGCCCCCCAGTGGGGCCTCCCCAGCCGCGCCCAGTGCCCCCTCCGCCCCGACGATTTTATTTTTCGCGACGCACCCCTCCCCCCCAGTGGGACCTCCCCAGCGCCCCCCAGTGGTCCCCAGCGCCCCCCAGTGGGGCCTCCCCAGCCGCGCCCAGTGCCCCCTCCGCCCCGACGATTTTATTTTTCGCGACGCACCCCTCCTCCCCCCAGTGGGACCTCCCCAGCGCCCCCCAGTGGTCCCCAGCGCCCCCCAGTGGGGCCTCCCCAGCCGCGCCCAGTGCCCTCCGCCCCGACGATTTAATTTTTCGCGACGCACACCTCCCCCCCCCCGGTGGAACCTCCCCAGCGCCCCTCCGTGGTCCCCAGCGCCCCCCAGTGGGGCCTCCCCAGCCGCGCCCAGTGCTCCCTCCGCCCCGGCGATTTTATTTTTTGCGACGCCCCCAGTGCCCCCCCCCAGCCGCGCCCAGTGCCTCCTCCGCCCCGACGATTTTATTTTCTCTTGCACAGTTGTGGTTTAGAGCTCGGACCTCTTTATTTTCGTTCGTTCGTCGTCGTCGTCCCCGGCCCCTGGTCCAGTCCTGGCCCTGGACCCAACCTCTCCCCCTGGTCCTGGCCCCAGCCCCCCTCGCCCCGCTGGCCCTGGTCCTGGACCCAGCCTCCCCCCCCCCCGGCCCTGGCTCCAGTCCCCCTCGCCCTGGACCCTTTATTGTTGTTTGTCGTCGTCCCTCTGGTCCTGGCCCTGGACCCTGCCTTGGCCCTGGCCCCAGCCCCCCTTGCCCCGCTGGCCCTGCCCCTGGACCCAGCCTCCCCCTCCCCGGCCCTGGCCCCAGTCCCCCTCGCCCTGGACCCTTCATTGTCGTTTGTCGTCGTCCCTCTGGTCCCGGCCCTGGACCCAGCCTCCCCACCTGGCCCTGGCCCCAGCCCCCGTCGCCCCGCTGACCCTGGCCCTGGACCCAGCCTCCCCCCCTGGCCCTGGCCCCGGCCCCCCTCGCCCTGGCAACCCTTTAATTTAGCTCGTCGTCGTCCCTGACTCCTGGCCCGGTCCTGGCCCTGGACCCAACTTCCCCCCTTGGTCCTGGCCCCAGCCCCCCTCGCCCCGCTTGCCCTGGCCCTGGACCCTGGGCCCAGCCTCCCCCCTCCCGGCCCAAGCCCCAGTCCTCTTCGCCCTGGGCCCTTTATTTTCGCTGGTCGTCGTCCCTCTGGTCCTGGCCCTGGACCCTGCCTCCTCCTCTGCCCCTGGCCCCGGCCCCCTTGGACCCAGACCCGGCCTCTCCCTCCCCGGCCGTGGCCCCAGTCCCCCTCGCCCTGGACCCGTTATTTTCGTTCGTCGTCGTGCCTGGTCCGGTCCTGGCCCTGGACCCAACCTCGCCCCTTGGCCCTGGCCCTGGACCCAGCCTCCCCCCCCTGGCCCTGGCCCCAGTCCCCCTCACCCTGGACTCTTTTTGTTCGCTCGTCGTCGTCCCTGGCCCGGTCCTGACCCTGGACCCAACCTCCCCACCTCGTCCTGGCCTCAGCCCCCCTCGCCCCGCTGGCACTGGTCCTGGACCCAGCCTCCCCCCCCCAGCCCTGGCCCCAGTCCCCCTCGCCCTGGACTCTTTTTGTCGTTTGTCGTCGTCCCTCTGGTCCTGGCCCTGGACCCTGCCTCCCCCCCTGGCCCTGGCCCCAGCCCCCCTTGCCCCGCTGGCCCTGGCCCTGGACCCAGCCCCCCCCCCTGGCCCTGGCCCCAGCCCCCCTCGCCCTGGACCTTTTATTATCTTGCGCAGCTGTGTTCTAGAGCTCGGACCTCTTCGTTCGTCGTCGTCGTTCGTTCGTCGTTCGTCCTTTCCCCTACGGCCACAAAAGTAAACTCTTTGAGGAAGGAGGCGAAAGTCTCCTGTCTCTCGCGGCTCCTTGGTGCAAGAGCCAGGGCACGCGTGCCACTTGTTTCGGCGTCGTCGTCGCCCCCCCTCCCCCTTCCCCTTCTCCCCAGCAGCCCAGCCCAGCGCGCCGCCCCCTCCGCCCCGACTACTTTATTCTCTTGCACAGGGTGTCTAGAGCTCCGACAATTTTATTTCGCGTCGCTCCCCCCCCCCCGCGCCCTCAGCGCCAGAGTGGGGCCCCCGCGCAGTGGCTCTCTGCCCCGAGCCACCCCCGTCCCCCAGCGCCCCAGCGGGGGCCCCGCCCACTGCCTCCGCCACGAACGCTTTATCCCGCGTCGCCCCCCCCTGCCCCCCCGCCCCCCCGCGTCCCCAGCGCCAGTGTGAGGCCCCCGCGCCGTGGCTTTCTGCCCCGAGCCCACCGCGTCCCCAGCGCCCCAGCGGGGGCCCCGCCCACTGCCCCCTCCGACACGAACGTTTCTCCCGCGTCGCAGCTCCCCCCCCTCCCCCGCGTCTCCAGCGCCAGTGTGGGACCCCTGCGCCGTGGCTCTCTGCCCCAAGCCCCACTGCGTCCCCAGCGCCCCAGCGGGGCCCCCGCCCACTGCCCCCTCCGACACGAACGCTGTATTACACGTCGCACCCCCCCCCTCCGCGTCCCCAGCGCCAGAGTGGGACCCCCGCGCCGTGGTTCTCTGCCCCGAGCCCCCCGCGCCCCCAGCGCCCCAGCGGGGGCACCGCCCACTGCCCCTTCCGCCACTAACGCTTCATCCCGCGTCGCGCCGCACACCGCCTCCCCCACCTCCCTCCCCGCGTCCCCAGCGCCCCAGTGGGGGCTCTGCCCCGTGCCCCCTCCGCCCCGACTGTTTTATTCAGCGTCGCGACGCGCGCCACCTCACCCTTCCCTCCCCTTCCCCAGCGCCCCAGTTGGACCCCCGCCCCGTGGCCCTCTGCCCCATGCCCCGCCCAGTGCCCCCTCCGCCCCGACAGTTTATTCCGCGTCGCGGCACACACCACCCCCCCTCCTCTCCGCGCCCCCAGCGCCCCAGTGGGACCTCCGCCCCGTGCTCCCTCCGCTCCGAGCACTTTATTCCCCGTCGCGACGCACGCCGCCTCCCCCACCCTCCCCACCTGGGACTTGGGCCCCGTTGCTGGGCCCAGAGGGCGATGCCTTGCCCCTCTTCCCCCCTCCTCCTCCACCTCCTCCTCCTCCTCCCCCTTCCTTTTTGTGCAAGGGCTATGGCACACGTGCCACTTGTTTCGGCGTCGTCGTCGCCCCCCCCCTCACCTTCTCCCCAGCAGCCCAGCCCATCGCACCGCGCTCTCCGCCCCGACCACTTTAATCTTTTGCACAGGGTGTCTAGAGCTCCGACCACTTTATTTCGCGTCGCCCCCCCCCCCCCCCCCCCCCTTCCCCCGCGTCCTCAGCGCCAGAGTGGGCCCCCGCGCCGTGGCTCTCTGCCCCAGGCCCACCCGCGTCCCCAGCGCCCCAGCGGGGGCACCGCCCACTGCCCCCTCCGCCACGAATGCTCTATCCCGCGTCGCCCCCCCCCGCCCCCCCGTGCCCCCAGCGCCAGTGTGAGGCACCCGCGCCGTGGCTTTCTGCCCCGAGCCCACCGCGTCCCCAGCGCCCCAGCGGGGCCCCGCCCACTGCCCCCTCCGCCACGAACGCTTTATCCCGCGTCGCACCTCCCCCCCTCGCGTTCCCAGCGCCAGTGTGGGACACCCGCGCCGTGGCTCTCTGCCCCGAGCCCCGCCGCGTCCCCAGCGCCCCAGCGGTGCCCCCGCCCACTGCCCCCTCCGACACGAACGCTGCATTGCGCGTCGCACCCCCCCCCCTCCGCGCCCCCAGCGCCAGAGTTGGCCCCCGCGCCGTGGTTCTCTGCCCCGAGCCCCCCCCGTCCCCAGCGCCCCAGCGGGGGCCCCGCCCGCTGCCCCTTCCGCCACTAACGCTTCATCCCGCGTCGCGCCGCGCACCACCTCCCCCGCCTCCCTCCCCGCGTCCCCAGCGCCCCAGTGGGGGCTCCGCCCCGTGCCTCCTCCGCCCCGACAATTTTATCCCGCGTCGCGACGCGCGCCACCTCCCCCCCTCGCCCCCCTTTCCCCAGCGCCCCAGTTGGACCCCCGCCCCGTGGCCCTCTGCCCCATGCCCCGCCCAGTGCCCCCTCCGCCCTGACAGTTTATTCCGCGTCGCGGCGCACACCAGCCCCCCTCCTCTCCGCGCCCCCAGCGCCCCAGTGGGACCTCCGCCCCGTGCTCCCTTCGCTCCGAGCACTTTATTCCGTGTCGCGACGCGCGCCGCCTCCCCCACCCTCCCCACCTGGGACTTGGGCCCCGTTGCTGGGCCCAGAGGGCGATGCCTTGCCCCCTCTTCCCCCCTCCTCCTCCACCTCCACCTCCTCCTCCTCCTCCTCCTCCTCCCCCTTCCCTTTTGTGCAAGGGCTATGGCACGCGTGCCACTTGTTTTATTCTATGTCTGTGGAGATGCCCATGCACGTTCGGGTCCCCTCACGGGGATGCGATATTGCCAAATGGATTTATCCGGAAGGGAACACGAGAGCTGATGAACAGACCTGGATGGCTCGGAGGGGCCAGGGCCACTTGACAATCGATGACAGGCTATTTACAATGAATGCTTCGAGCGTGCTCGGTGTGAGAGGTATCTTTGGCGGAGGCCGCTCCTCCGAGGGTTGTGGCGGTGGTTGGGCCCCATCGCTTCCTTTTCATCTGAATCATCTGGATGGCTCCGCCTCTCCGAGTGGCTTCTGGTGGTGCGGTGTTGCCTCAGAAGCCTTTGGTCTCCCGCCCTCATGTGCAGTGTCTCAGGCTGAACTTCTTGCTGCAAAGCACCTGCTGAAAGGTGTGGTGGCGGTCCTGCAGGCGCTTGGCCTGTTGCGCCCCTCCTGCGTTAGGCTGTGACTCGAGCGGGCCTGAACTCAGGCCTGTGGCTCTGCGCAAAGCAAAAAACCAAGGCTGACGGTTTGCCGCCGGCTCCCTTTTTGAAAGATATTTAACCGTGCTTTTTTAGAAACCAAATTTTTCGCACCTGTGGAAGACTACGAGGGCCTCTGCGTCAGAATATGAGCTCCGTAGGCGAACTTTCACTATCAAAACACTCGGCGGAGCGAACTTCATGCCGACATGAAAAAATGCAAAAATTGAAGATTTCACGGAAATCTTCTGCGAAGTTCTCTGCGTCAATTCTGAGCGCTCTTACGTGCGCAAGGAGCTCTGCGAAGTTCCCGGCGGTGACCAGGTTGACGGTTCACCGCCGGCGCCAGTTTGAATTCGTTTTCTCGAACTTCAACAGGTCGTTAGAGCTCTAGTATTTTTGTTCCGCCATCTTCGATCTTATTACCGCTCGCCATCTCAATCGCAGCTCGATCGGGCACCTATTACTGCCAACAAGCACCGAGGCGGGATTGGCTGTTCGAGTCATTTTTGACAGTTGCTGTTGGTTTTCTGAACTTAACTCGAGCTGTAGGACCGCTACAGAGCTGGTATGCACACCTAATCGATCCAGAATGATCAGACGAGTCCGTCTCTAGCATCTAGAGGTCTGAACTCGGTCTGCTACTCGAGCTAGGTCCGCAAAAAGAATTCGTACTCTATTATGCTTTTTCGAGATGATGATAAGTTTCTTCACTTAACTCGAGCTGCAGATGAGCTAGAGAGCTCCTCGGCACAGCAATCGGAAGGAAATCATCAGGCGCGCCAGTTTAAAGTATCTAGACGCCTGAAATCAGTCTGCTATCAGCGCTCGGGCTGGAACACTATTCGTACTCTGCTAATTGCTTGGATATGGTATTGGTTTTCTTGACTTAACTCGCGCTGCAGATGAGCTACAGAGCTGTGAAGGGAATCATCAGGGGCGCTAGTTTAAAGTATCTAGAGACCTGATCTTGTTAATTCTTTGGAGATTGTATTGGTTTTCATGATTTGATTCGAGCTCCAAATGAGCTACAGAGCTGCTCGGCACAACAATCGAACGGAAATAATCAGGCGCGCTAGTTTAAAGTATGACCAACAAACTTTTCGTACTCTGCTAATTTTCCTAGAGATGGTGATGGTTTTCTTTGCGCTGAAGGAACTCATCAGGCGCGCTAGTTAACAGTGTCCAGACGCCTGAACTTTTTTTTTTTTTTTTTTTTTTTTGTTTCTTTTCTTCCAGAGATGATTTTCCCTCGCTCCTTCTTCTTCTCCACGTCCTCCTTCATGAGACCACGCCCTCGCGCGCGCAAGGCGAGATTGCCGCGCCCGCATTGCACGAGGAAGCTCTACGAGTTCCCGGCGGTAACCAAGGCTCTACGAGTCCCCCGGCGGTAACCAAAGCTCTACGAGTCTCTACAGTTCCCTGGCTCAAGGAAGCTCTACGAGTCCCCCGGCGGTAAGAAAGGTTGAGGAAGCGGAGTTTACCTCCCGCTCTCCCTCGGCCTTGGCCCGTCGGGGGGCTCACTCGAGCTGCATCGTGCAGTCAGGCAGCCTGCCCCTGGCCCGCCGCGCGGGGGGCGCGTGGCGATCGGGCCACTTCGGCGACTTCGGCAAGTCCGAGGCAAGCAGGCCGCCTGCATTTGTTTGTATTTGTTCGTGTGCATTGTTGCGGCATTTTGCCGCGTCGAGCTGGACGGGACGAGCCAGAGTCAATCGATCGATTTGGACCGCTGGGGGGCCAACTTCGGACATTGGGAGTGGGAGTATCTTGCCAGACAGGTTGGTAGAGCCCGACACGACGATAAGGATTCTCTAGTCGACATACCATCTGGGCCACCTGATCTTTCTCCCACTTTACCTCACCATCCTGTTGCCCCATATAACTTTCATCAGTTGAGTGCACATCACAAACGTACTCGAGAAGATCGATCGTTCTGTGCGAAGTGGAATATCCCTTGTAATATCTCAGACGGCAAGATGGCTGCCTCACCAGCTGCTGCGGTCCCTGAGGTTTTCGCTATGGACGCCACTGATATGCCCGTTCCAGGAGCCAAGGAGGAGGAGGTCCCAGAGGGAAAACGTGTCAAAATTCAGACGGTTGAAGGCCTCGAGGAGGCCATGACAAAGGGGATGGACAAGATCACGACGCTTGTTGCATCTCTGGGAGGTAAAATGACGGAGGGCTTCCAATCAACACATCGAAGCATCGCGGATCTCGGCACCCAGCTCAATGCTCGTGTTGATTCGGTGGAGAAAAATGTACAGCAGGCGATGACGGACATAGATGCTATTACTAAGAAGGTTGAGGATCAGAGGCTCCAGATAATCCAGCTCCAGCAGGCTCCTGCAGGTGGGGCCCCCAGAGCAGGCACCTCTACGACAGCGTCCTCGGCGGAAACTCGGCAGTCAGTGCAGAATTTCACCCCATCGTTCGTCGAGCTCAAGGGATGGGTGACGGACTGGAGGGATGCAGAGAAGCGTCAGGAGGAGATGTTATCACAGCAGGCGTTGAATTCACTGCTGAATGAGGTCCTGGCTGGAGAATGGTTCAGTGGTGTGAAGGAGTTTCTGGACCTGAACCAATCCAAGAGGTTCAACACAGGTAGAGAGGCGTGGGGGTATTCGCGTGCTCGGCTCTATTTCCAGAATGGGGTTACCAGTGACCAGCTGTGGGATCTTCGTCGTCGACTCGTTGCCGCGATCGCCGACAACAAACTCCAGCACGCTCCCAGGGCCCTCAAGGTCCACGTGGAGGCCCCCCCCTGGAAGAAGCCCCATCTGGATGCCGCTGGGATCTTTCAGGCCAAGTTCAAGAGTTTCAAGAAGCATCATTCGAATCTCAGGGCTGAGACGGGACCACCGATTACGTTCATGTGGGGCTCCAGTGACCACTTACCACCTCCAGGGAAGATTGTGGCCAAGTTCTCTCTGCAGAATGGCTGGGAGATTACTCGTGCAATGAATCAGCTTGAGCCAGGGATCAACATTGATGAGTTGCGAGCGAGGATTTCCAGTACGAACTAGAGGTGCCACGACACCATTGCGTCATGGAATGTGCGTCGGGCAGGTGCAGAGAACGGCCATGACATAATTAATTCACTACGTCGTTTAGATGTGGGACTCGCGGGGTTGTGCGAGTGTCAGTTCCTTTCAGTTCGTGATCTCAGCATGCGAGGTTACACAATTTTTCGGAGTACTTGTCGGAAGGCTGCGGTGATTATGTCTAAGTCTTGGAGAGACTCGCTCAGAGCCACATATCGTGGCAAAGGTTTTGTCATTTGTAGTTATTCTAGTGTTACGGTTATTGTTGCATATATGCCACATGAGAGTATCAATGCCCTTACGGAAGAACAGTATGAGCATGATGTGTATGAGCAGATATTGTTTGAAATATCCCAAGTGCTTCGCACACATAGGTCTAAGTTCCCGAAGCAGCCGCGGGACCTGGTCTTCTTGACAGATGCTAACGTCGAACTCGAGCCAGATTCGGAGGTCAACGGCTTTAGAGTTACTGGATCAGGGCTTCTGGAGGCGTCTGGGATTGCTGGGGAGTCTACGGAGATTGATACTGGGATGGAGGAGGGAGCGGATGACGGCAACCCGTATATGACTCAAACAAAACGTGGTGCACGAAAAGCCAGACCTCATAGGCTTGTCTCGGGCTTTGAAATTCGACGGGCGTCTAGGCTGCAATCTATGAGGAGGGCCCTACTGGACTTCTGCGGGCTCTGGGGCATCAGGATGGAGAACACATTTGGGCAGAGGAGGGTTACTTTCAAATCAGGTACGGGGGTGGAGAAGGTACTCGACTATGTTGGTGTCAGCCGTCGTTTACACAGGCAGGAGCTCACCGTTGGCTGGATGCTGCCTTCGGAAGTCGGCCACGCCTGGACGGAGCACCCTTGCAGCAGATACGAGCGTGCGCTGTCTGACCACGCCTGCATAGTTGTTCGCTTGTCTTGTGCACCGTCTGCGAAGAGACGGACCCAGCCTGCTCGAAAATTCATCCACTTGCAACCGGTGTCACAGCTGGAGTTTGCGAAGAACATGGACGATCGGGGCAGTCGTTACCGTGCTCTGTGCCAGGAAAATGCTGACCCAGAGGATCGACAGGAGATGTTGGATACGCTGGGACCTGACCTCATAAAGGCCGCCGAGGAGACCCCCCAGAAAGATATCAATCCCAGGAATAATGTGCCAAAGAAATCCGAGATCCACTGGGCCGCCCAGGCAAGTAAACGTGAAGCTCTTCGTCGGGGGGATAGAGAGGAGGCTAAACGGTGCTCAAAGATTGTGAGGAGAGAAAGAAGGAGGCTTGAGGCAAGAGTACAGAGGTGGAGGACGGAAATGAACACGAGGAGGAGGAGGAGGGCCAAGACGGAGACGTTGATCCTTGCCAACGGGATGGAGTCTCAGAACCGCGAGGAGTGGGGGGACGAGATATTGGGGCACATGAAGTCTAAGGTGGAGGACCCCGAGGCCAGAGAGGTGACCCTGCGTGAGCTTCAGTCGCTGCGTGGTCTATGTTCGGGAAGCGGATCCTCAGAGGTGTTCTCGATGTCGCTCCTGCTGCGGGCGAGGGCGAAGCTGTCCACGGGAAAGGCCCCAGGTCCCGACAACGTGACTGTCACGATGTTGAAACAGCTCTCGTGGGCATCTGTGCGACGTGTTCTGGTGAGCTTCCAAGGTGTGTATTCCAGAAGGTTATGTTGTCCCGACAGTTGGCGTCAACTAGCTGCCACACTCATGCCAAAAGAAATGGACATACAACATTTGACAGATACACGTATGCTATGTCTACAGTCGTGTCTTATGAAATGGTACATGACATGTATTGTGATGTTGATTGAGAAGAGGATTGAGGAGCACCGACACTATGTATGCCTGTACGGATTCAGATCGGGACGTAAAACATCGGAAATCACCAGCGTTGCCAAGAGGCTCAGCCAGCACTCCGCTGTCTGGGGCAAAGGAGACAGTTTGTGGCTTGCCAATCTTGATATCTTACAAGCTTTCGATAATGTTACTCCGTGCCTCGCCATGCGCTGTCTTCGTGCTCTTGACATACCTGCTGATCTCATTGTGGCGTTGATTGAACCCATGATGGATAATCAGTGCGTGGCCAGCTTCGAGGGCATCGAGGCATCGTCAGCGGTCTATTGGGACAAATCTATTCGAACGGGAGGAGTAGAGGGACCTATGATTTTTCTGGCAGTTTCTATTGTACTCTGGAGAGATGTTATCGACAGGTGGAGGCGAGAAACGCAGTACGGCATCAAATTGGAAAATGATGAGCGCATGTTCAATGGTGAGCGTATGACCCACAGTTTCTGGGCAGATAATCTCTTGTTGTATGCGAAGACCCGCACTGACCTTGAGTTGATGGTGCGTGACATGAGCATCCCCCTGATGAATGCAGGAATGACCTGGAAGCCGAAATCTTTGATGTATATTTACTTTGGTGCGCCGCCTGGCATCCCGCCGTCCCCTGAGCAGGATATCCGTGTGCTGGTGCCGTCTAGTGACGCCGCTCTTGGGACCCGAGAAGTGGTCCTACCGCGTGTTCAAGCGTTTGAGATCCTGGGAGCCACTCTGGAGGAGACCTGGAAGGACCACTCGGACTCAGAGGCCATGCTCCAGAAAGCCCAGAGGATGTTCTTTGGGGAAATCGCGTATTACCGCTGTTCTGGGATTGACTTGGCTGAAAGATTTACTCGCTATCAAGCTAAAGTGATTGCTGCATTATTATTCAACTGTGAGGGCAGAACGCCCGACTATTCTACCATTGCTGCTGTTCACTATTTTGAAGGCAGATGTCTAGCTATAATGTCAGGTATACGCAAGCGGAGAACTGAAGGCTGGTCTGAGTTTCAACGTAGGCGATACAAAGCGGGACGACAGAGTTTTGCTGGACTTGGATTCCGAAGTGCGGTGCAGATATGGATTTTTCGTTGTTGGGATTGGGCTAAGGATGTCTCGGTTGCTGCAAGTATTCGTATGAGGAGATACACAACACACACAGAGGAGGAGGAGGGAGAGACGGTACCAAATCGGCGTCAGAGGAAAACTCGGGCGATGGCGGCGGCGGCGACTTCTCAAACATATCATGTATCTCAGATATCCCAGATGTCGAGTGGCTGTCGCCGGCGTACACCAGATGATCAGCCTGCCATACCTGAGGAGTCGGACATGTCGCGTGAATGGATGATATCTAGGCTGGCCATGTTACATGGAAGGGGGAAGTGGACGGAACATCGTGACACATGTATTCTAGCATTGCCTGTAAAAGATAGGAAACAGCTGACACGCATGAACATAGGCGGCCGCCCCCGTGGACATACTGCGTGGGACTGGTGCTTGTGCGATCTCTTTGGTTGTGAGTGGTACCTCTCATTCGACAGCTCCGCTGGGTCCCGTGAGAAATACTGCAAGCATTTGCTGACTGTGATTGGTATGCAACACTTGTTCGACTTGTTTGTTCTACCCAGGCCGCCTGGTGTGAGACATGTGAAGGCAGAGGAGGAGGAGGAGAGTGAGATGAATGAGAGGATGAGCAAACGTATTGCAGCTAATTTTGAGAATGAAACGGAGTGGAGGTGTGAGAATATTGAGCGTCTTGGGATGGAGATCTTGGGAGATAGTAAGACTGTTGTAAACTGGATGTGTGGTGAGTGGCAGATTCGCAACAAGCAATATGTACGACTGGTGGGAACACTACAAAATGCGGTATCGATGCTGTCTGGATGGGGACTGACCTCACCTGCATCGGGACAGAATCTGTATAAGCATTTCTTTCGTGAGGGTAATGAGCGTGCGGATAAATTGTCGTGGGAGGCCAGAGGTGGCCAAACTATTACTCGCTGGTTTGCATATGATAAGTTCCTCAGTACTCGTAAGACTGCTCTCCGTGGTGCATTCGATGGGGGTGTCAGTAATGAAGGATGTGGAGGTGGGTGGTGGCTTCAGATTGGCGTTGTAGGTAGGGGTTCCAGCGTGCAGGTTGATTTTCCCATCTCCTCCTCCTCCTCCTCCTCCTCCTCTTCCTCCTGCACCAGCTCGCACAGCTTCCATTGGCACGATGTGGCCGAGGAGGCGATGAGCTTGCCTCCTGGTAGCACGGTAACCTGCTGTGAACTAGCTGCCTGCGCTGCCCTGACGAGAGCTGCTGCTAAGGTGGCGTGCGCTCTGCTACGACCTACCTAAGATGGTGGGGGCTCAGTTGCACTGCTCCGCCGATTCGGATTCGGATTCTAGTGGCGGACCGCAAACCGCAAAAAACCAAGGCTGATTGTTTACCGCCGGCTCCCAGTTGCACATTCGTTTCAAGAACCGGTATTTTTCGCACCTGTAGTGGGTTATGCCGCGTCTGTCCGTGAAATTCTCAAGGCCGTAGCTGCAGTATTACTATCATAACATTTGGCGGGGCCGACTTTTGAGAAACAAAAGCATTTGTTCTCGAGCTGTCCAGCCAGTGCGCGATGAAGCTCCTTCCATGTGTTCCGAGCAGCGCCGCGCGAGAAAAGAGCTCTACGAGGCTCCCGGCGGTTGCCTGGTTGACGGTTTACCGCCGGCTCCCAGTACCTCGTAGAGCTCTTCGGCATCGATGAGCTAGAGGAATTCCGGCGCGGGTGCAGCTAGTTGACCCACCCGGCTCAGGCAGACAATGTGGCAACTTTGGGGCGTTTGGTCGAACATTGTGAGAGATTTGAAAATTCGTTTTGAGAACCGGTATTTTTCGCACCTGTAGTGGGTTGTGCCGCGTGTGCCTGTGAAATTCTTAGGTCCGTAGCTGCAATATTATTATCGAAACACTTAGGGGGGCCGATTTTCAGTGAACACCGAAAAACATGATTCTTGGATTTTTTTCAGCTCACGCTTGAGAAAGCTTTCCCCATGTGTTCCGAGCAGCGCCGTGGGAGAAAAGAGCTCTACGAGGCTCCCCGCGGTAACCTGGTTAACGGTTCACCGCCGGATTTTCGTTGGCCAACGGCCCGGGCGGACAGTGACTCGTAGAGCTTCCCTAAGAGCGTTACCGGCGAAGCTAGAAGAGTAATACCTCGTGGAGCTTTTCGGCATCGATGAGCTAGAGGAATTCCGGCGCGGGGTGCAGCTAGTTCGCCTACCCGGCCCCGACGGACAATGTGGCAACTTGCGGTCGGTTGGGCGAAGATTCTGCAATATTTGAACATTTGTTTTGAGAGCCGGTATTATTTCGCACCTGTACTGGGTTATGGCGCGCCTGCCAGTGAAATTCTCAGGTCTCTTGCTGCAGTATTAGTATCAAAACACTTGGGGGAACCGACTCTGCATGAAAACCGCAAAACGTATTTTTCTAGTTTTTTTTCTTGCGCTTGAAAAAACTACCTCCGTGTGTTCCGAGCAGCGCTGCGCGAGACAAGAGCTCTACGAGGCTCCCGTAGCCATTTTGGCTCAAGCCATTTTGGCTCAAGGTTGGCTCAAGGTTCGACGAGACGAGCGGCTCTGCCTGGGTAACCTCCAGCCGCCCGTCTTAGAACCTAGGAGGCAGGGATTTCGGTTTTGCTTCTTCTTACCCAAACTGTATACCACACATCCCAATTTTGTCTCTCGCTTGTGTTGTTCTCGAACATTATTGTGGATTAATCTTCAGTATTCGTCGCGGCGGAGACCGAGAGGAAGAGGCACCTGGAAGGCAGCTCTTTTCAGACAGCTCGTGAGGTGTACGAAGAGAAGAGCGTACAAGAAGGGAAAAACGGCACAGGCTCAGGAGGAACCCATTGACGGTGACGATTTCTCAGATTTGGGAGTAGAAGAAGGTAATTCTTTGGATCTCGATCAGATTGATAATTTCATTCAGACACTTAATCGTCCAGGAGCCAGATACGTCGGAAATCACCTTGCCATTCCAGAAATGACGTCAGAGGAGCAGCAGGCAGCACTTCTACGACAGCAGCAGCAGGCAGCAGGGGAAGCAGGAGAACTTGCGGCAGCAGCAGTAGCAGTATCTGGACAGCAGAATATGGGTGATGGTGATGCTGATATGTTTCTTCCTGGAAAGCGTGATGGTGAGACTGGAGAGGATGAGCGGACAAAACGTGCTCGTGCGCCAGCGTCTCCCATGGCTGCAAAAGGTCTTGGAAGAGGCCCAGCAGTTGGGATGGAGCAAGTCGTGACGATTTTAATTCTCAGAGGTGAATTTTCTTCGATGAAGGATGAGCTGAAGGCGACTTTCACAGATATTAAGAATGAGATGGTCAAGGATGTGAATCGTGAACTGGAACCGCTGCGCAAAGATATCTCAGATCTTCAGGAGGGCCAAGAAGATCAGAAGAAAATAAATGCAGAAGTTTTCGCAGCCATCCAAGGAAACCCCCCTCAGAATCTTGGTGTTGGAACGGGAGCGCCACCGTCGGAGGCAGGGTCAACGGGATCGACGAGATTCACAGCCTCACGCGTTGAGTGGAACAAAACCAGGGCCGATTTTAAACCGGGATGGATCAGTTTGCAAGGCTGGACTTCAGGAGATCCGAGGGACCTGACGGCGAGGACAAACGACATCATGTCGGAGGAAAGGGGTGCTAGGATTGTCACGTTGATGGTGGAGAATATCTTTTGTAAATTTGAAGATCGTTCGAAGCAGGTACCAGTAACAGTTTTTGATGATATAGCGACTCAGAGAGAGAATACACGTAAACCATACGGCTTGTTCAGGATCAAGTTCATTCTTGAGACCAGCATTACGAAGGATCAGATTTGGGATTTGCAACGTGCTATTCATGAAGCAGTTACGTCCAAGACTGGAGAGCTTTGGGCTGATGATAAGTTTGGTCCAGCTGTTCAGAATTACATCAGTGTGAAGGTGGAGACGGCCCCATGGAAAGTTCAACAAATACAAGCGGGATCGAAGCTCATTGCTACGTACCACAAGCGCAAGGGCAGTACTCCTCAAGAGCAAAATGCTACTGTGCGTGTGGAATACGGGCCACCCAGTATTTCCTGGGCTTGGGGTTTCCCCAACAAGAATGGCATGAGCAGCAAGGTATGCTTGGGCACGTGGTCACCTGAGGAGGGGTGGAAATTGAAGACCTCCGAGGTTGAGAAGATCAGCACGTCGATCCACGTTGCGAACTGGCAGACTTTACTCAACCAGCAGAACCGATTTTGACGACGGCCACAGCGGATTCGGACCGCATCGTGGAATATCAAAATGAAGGGTGATGGGGTTGAAACATCGCACGCTTTGGGTTTCCTGAAACATGAGGGGATGGAACTTATCGGCCTCCAGAAGTGCCAGAATGTACCGTCGTACCTCGTGCACGAATTAGGGTATGAAGCTAAGTGGTCCACACAACATGTTCTCGGGGATGATGCTCACGGTCGCAGATGCATTGAGGGGAATGCAGGGGTGTTGATTGCAAACGGGTTGCAGGACAGCATTCTTGAGACTCGAGAGCGGAGAAGATTCGTTGTTGTTGCCTTACGGGGTCCCAGAATCGGTGCTCTAATAGTTGCCTCGTTATATCTACCTCATGTAGAGTTCTATGGGCGTTCGGCTGCTCAAATGGATCGTATGTTTACTTTCTACCAGGCCATCTTGTTAGAGCTTGTTGAGACGATCATCGAGCTTAGGAAAAAGTTCGGGATAAAGGAGGTTGTTGTCATGATGGATGCGAATGTTGAGGTCCATCAGGATGTCATCATTGATAGGGTGCAGGTCACGGGGAAAGGTGTGCAGGCCTCCACAGGTAAGAGTAGCCAGGGAGGGTTTGAGAAAATGCGCGAGAAGTACAGAGACTACATGAGTAGGAGCTTGTGCATGGCCATGGCACGCCTGCAGTTGACCCTGATAAACACTCACGGTGAGAGATGTACGACGTTCCGAAGTAGCATGAACACATATAAGGTTTTGGACTACATAGCTGTACCTAAAGATTGGTGTCACACAGGTCTAGACCCTAGATGCGATTTTATCAAGCCGCTTGGAGATAAGAGAGTGGACCGTTGGAGTGATCATAAGATGGTTAGTTGTTTCCTTCCTGGACCCCCAGCTCGTGTTGGTAAAGGGCCTCGTGTCCCTGGCAGCCTGGCGAGATGGAGACCAATTCCAGGGAAAGATGTTGAAGTGCGTCGTGTTATTGCTGAGCGTGTCTTGGGAATTTCGAACGGTGAGTGGGATAGGAGAAGAGCGACGAAAAGGAGGAGGGATAAGGGCGAAGAGAAGGATGAGGACCAGGAGGGGTTGATGGAGCAGCAGGTGTGCAGGACTAGGTGGAGAACGATCTCTTTTGATATCTTCGAGGAGCGTTTGAAGGCTGGTGCGGTCGAGGACAACAAGCTCTTCGAGCTGAAGACCTCGATTGGCAACGATCTGAAACTCACGGAGGAGGAGAAGGAGGTTCGGGACTACCACTATGGGGTGCACAAGAGGTGGAAGAAGGGTGAGGTGGATGAGAAGGAGTTCAAAGATTCTCGGCGTAGGTGGAATCGGGTCCGACGTGAACTTCGGAGGCGTATCTTGGAACATAAGTATCGGGATGAGGGTAAACCACACACAGTCGTCACACACATGAAAATTGACGGTACCCTGACTGAGAATCGAGAGTCTTGGAAAGCTGAAATCGCCAAAATCGCCCGGGTGAAATATTCCAGCCAAACACTTCATCAACAAAATGTAGAATGCTTGGCTCGACTTAAGCAGCGAGCGATCCAGCACACTCGACTCAATGCAGATTCTTCTCCCATCACGATGGGTATTCTACATAAAGCGAGAGCTCGCCTCAAGGTGGGCAAGGCAGTTGGCTATGACGGTATATCAGCAGCTCTTTTACGCAGCCTCTCATGGGAGGCCCTCAGAGTGGTCTTGGACTGTTTCCAGCAGCTGTATGCTAGACGTTTGCAGTCACCACCTTCTTGGAGAAAATTACTAGCTACACTCATCTTGAAGGACACGAAGAAGCCAGAGTTCACCAGTACGCGTACTTTGGCTCTCAATAGCGTGCTTTCGAAATGGTATACGGCGTGCTTGTGTATCTTACTCAATCTACATGTTGAACAAAACACACCTCGGACTGGAATCAATTTGTATGGTTTTCATGAGGGACGAAAATGCAGCGAGATAACAGCAGGATTGAAGAACTTGATTAGGCACGCCAGGCTCTGGGGTAAGCACGAGAACGCATGTTTGGGAGTTCTAGATGTTGGATGCGCCTTTGACAACATCACGATACCGATGGCAGATAGAGCGATGTATGATATTAATGTTGATCCAGAGCTAGCGTATGCGATCTTGGAGCAGAATGCAGATGCAACGGCGACTTTTCGATTTGGTCCAGTGGAATCAGAAAGCCTACCGTGGAGCTCATGCATCAAAACGGGGTCCCTTGAAGGCCCTGATATTTGGAACATTGTCACGATTGCGTGCTTGGGCGGTGTGCTCTCGGACCGGGAGCAGAAAGGTATAGGCCTGAAGCTTTCACTTGAGGCTGCTTCTATCACGATCTCGCACTTCATTTGGGCGGATAATTTTGTTTTACTTGCTGATTCTAGACCGGCACTGAGGGAGATGATCTGGCAGCTCACTGTACCACTACATGCATGGGGACTTAGATGGAAGCCTACCTCGCTCGAGTACATGGACATTGGCGCGCTGAAGAATGTCTTTGACCCGCTCACGGTTATCATGACACCACCAGGTCTGGAGAGATTGGGAAGTTCCAGCTCAGGTGTTAGAAACCATATGTGTGGAAGTTCAAGCTCGGGTGTTAGAAACCATATGTGTGGAAGTTCAAGTTCAAATGAGGGTATGGGAATTCCCTGTGTTGAACCAGGCGTGGCTCAAGCCAATGGGGCTCAGGGTTTGTCTCCATCGGAAGTTGTCAACCAGACCACTGTGCAACTTAAGCAGGTCGACGAGATCATCCTTTTGGGCACGAAGTTGAACATAACACTTGATGACTATCACGATATTCGACACAGACTGCAAAAAGGAATTTCAGCTTTTTGGCGAGATCGACGATATTATCAGAGTATGGTCATTCCTTGGCGACGAAAGTTCAAAAGATATGATGCGAGAGTGAGAGCACATATTCTTTATGGAGTTGAGGGTTCATCTTCAGATATTGGTGTTTTGAGACTTCTACACAAGGAGGAGGGCAAGATGCTCTCTCGCATGTGCTGGCGTCAGAAGCGCAACGGAGAGGATTTCGCGACCTTCATCACACGTATGTTTCGTCGTGGGCGCTCGATGTTATTCAAGGAAGGGACACCGTCCTTAGTCCAGCTGTATCTGCACAAGCAGTTCTTGTGGGCCAAGGATATTGCCACGGAGTGCTTTGAAAATATGCCAGACTCGCTGCAGGACTTGAGCATCTCTGCAACGGGAGGGTCTCAGTTGATTGGGAAGAACGTGGGGGAGGAGATGATGGAGGTGGAGGTGGAGGAGCCGAACAGGAGGAATAGGAAGAGTGCTCTCATCAGGGAGGCGAAACGTGCTTGTGAAGGTTTGTCTCAGAACACGTCCAGGATGCAGACCAGGGTCCAGGAGAAGCAGGTTCGATTTCCAGGGAGAAAGCTTCGTTTTCGAGATGGGGATCATGTTGACCGAGGTGCTCAGAGTAGGCTTCTTATGTTGCATGCAGGCTTCGAATGGACTGCTAGACGGGGTGACTTTATTGCGACTCTTGACACACAGAGTGCACGTGAGGTGACGAGAGCTAGGGGACAGTCAACTAAGCTTCTGGGTATGTGTCCGTGGGCCAGGGTGTTCGAGGAGGTGGCGGGGAAGTTCTGGATTGACGGTATTGCTTGGGATGAGGCTAGCTGGATATCCTTTGTGAGGACTGTCTTGAAGGACGCTCCTGAGATGCTGAACCTTTGTGTGTTGAAAGCCCTCATGGCCTGGAAGGAGTCGGAGGAGGAGGAGACGATTAAGAAGCAGGAGGACCCAGATAAGTTGGCTAAACGTAAACGTATCATTGCTGTATTCCAGGATCATACTGAATTTGAGTTCGTGCCAGGGAAAATTTCTGTGGAACTGATGGGGGATTCACAATGTGTGATCAGGTGGTTGGAAGGCTTGAGCAGTATCTCTAATAGAAAGTATGCTTGTCGTGTGATGTGGGCGCAGGACACTGCAAACGATCTAGCCGACAGATGTGGACTACGGGCAGCCAATTTAGGACGGAACGTGTGGAAGTGGGTTTATAGGGAGGGCAATACTCGTGCTGATGAATGAACGTGGACCGCGCGGAGAGGTGAATGTTACGAACACTATGACACTTGTTTTCTTCAGGATGTGAAAGATTGTAAAGTTATGATCTCGGGGATCAAAGGAGGCTTTGATGGTGGGAGATCGATTCTTGGTGTAGGCTGTGGCTGGTATCTGGATTGCTATGTGTGTAGTGCTCTTCCCTCTTCCTCTTACTATAATCAGACTGGCTGGCGCCAGAATGTAGGTTTCAAAAGCTTCCTTCTCCCAGCACAATGCACAATCACAGAGGCTGAGTTAGAGGCTGCCCGAGAGCTCCTTTTAGGAGTGGTGCAAATCCTGAGTTTGTCAGGATTTCCCCTGTAGGACTGGGTCTGGGGCTCCTAAGGAGCTTAACCCTGCCAGGACCTGCCTAGAACGCCTAGAACCTGGTTGACGGTTCACCGCCGGATCCCAGTTCCGGCGCGTTGGGGGGCTAGTTGGCAGAACATTTCGACGGGAGTTTTGCTTTTTCTGAATTATTTGAACTGACTTTCTCAAAATTCAACAGTTCGTTAGAGCTCTAGTATTTTTTGTCTTCAGATTCGATCTTATTTGCGCTCGCCGTCTTAATCTCAGATCGATCAGGTACATCTTACTGTCAAGAAGCACTGGGGCGAGAGCTAGTAGGCACATCTAACCGATCTAGAATCGTCAACCTTGGTTACCGCTGGGAACTCGTAGAGCGTCCTTGCCGTGAATGTAAGTTTAACGCGCAAGAATCTCGCGCGAGCTGCCATCCGGGATAAACAGAGCTCCATGGCAGGCCTGCAGCTTCAGTTCAGTCCAGAACCTCATCGATGCAAGCCGACATGTCGTTTTTATTGTTCGAGTTGTTCGATCGTATATGCCGATTCACCTCGATGATGGGCTTCTGCTGTTCGAACTGCTTCATGCCATAGCTTTCATCTGAGAGAGTCTGAGCTCTTTAGCTGGCCTGCACGTCCAGTTATAATCGAAATACAGTCCTTAACACGCCTATGCGTATAAAGGTTTTCGAACTTAACTCGCGACTCAGCCATCCAATAACACTCTAGAGCTCTCAGTGGGTTGCAGCATATCGTTTTGCATCGATTGGTTTGCTCGAGAGTTCTGTGGCTGGCCCACAGCTCAAGTAAAGTTGAGAGAACCGACATCCCCTGTCAAAATGACTCAACATGAGATCCCGCCCGGATGCTTTTTGATAGTAATGATGATGATCTGGACCTGAGATCAGGATGGCGAGCGGACATGGTATCAAACTCCATGGGGGAAAATATTAGATTGGTGGGCGGAGGTGTATAGTGCTGCCTTCTCAATCGACAACAATGCTACAGTGACTGATGCCGATATGTCGGCGATTGAACATATCATTGAGGTTCTTCCACGGGTTCTTACCACATACTTCGAGTGTGAACTGTTGTGGTTTGTCATTGCGTTGTCCGGTGCCTTGCTTGTGTGTGTGTGTGTTGGCGCTTTTCTGCACATGTGTTGGAATAAGAGCTTCGCCTGACTGTCACTTGTTCTGAATATGAGCATCGCATTCTCTACATTCGCACTTGTTGCGGTGGGCGGCATGGCTGACTCTGTATGTTGCCCGTTTCTTGCTTGCGACTGGGCCAGACGGCCCGCGCAGTCGACCGCGAAGATTGCAGAACACTTGGTTGAGGGTGCACCGCCGGCACCCAGTACCTCGTGGAGCTCTTCGGCGTCGATGAGCTAGAGGAATTCCGGCGCGGGGTGGAGCTAGTTTACTGACCCAGCTACGGCGGACAATGTGGCGAGCTTGGGTCGGCTGGGCGAGCATTGTGAGAGATTGGGCAATTCGTTTTGAGAACTTATATTTTTTCCACGTGCAGTGGATTATGGCGCGTCTGCCCGTAAAATTCTTAGGTCCGTAGCTGCAGTACTAGTATCGAGAGACGTGGAGGAGCCAAATCGAAGTTTACGTTTGTTTTTTTTTTTTTTTTTTTTTTTTTGTTGTTGTTGTTGTTTTTTTTGGGGGGTTGTTTTTGTTTTATTTTTTTCTCCTCTCCCACCCCCCTTCCTTCCTCCCTCCTGCAACGCTTGGGAGTTACAGCAAGTTATTTTCAAATCCAATATTCTTCTAGTGAGCATTCAATTAGGCTGCGTCTGCTGGTGAAAGTCTTCGGCATGTAGCTGCAATGTTTCTATCGATCCACTTCCAACAACCAATCTCAAAATACAAGGTAAAGGACATACATCTACCTCTTTGAAATTTGGAGATCCGCTTGAAATCAAGCTTCTCTGCAAGATGAGAGTTCATGTCTCGTTCGTTGATAAAGTAGTAATATCTAGCTGCTAAAATAATATAAGATGTTTGTGCAACTGACTCTTCATAATAACCCCCAAAAGCTATTTCCTCTAGTATCCAAGCTCATATTCCAGGACGCTTCCTCCACACATCAACAGCAGCGTCATGGGTCTACGGAGCTCTAGGAGGTCCCAGGCGGTAGCCTGGTTGACGTTTTGGCACCTAGTTTTGGAATGCACCCGTACCTCGTGAATCTCTTCGGTACGATGAGCTAGAGGAATACCTCGTAGAGCTCTTCGGCAGCGATGAGCTACAGGAATTCCGGCGCGGGGTGAAGCTAGTTGACCGACCCGGCTAGGGCGGATAATGTGGAGATTGCGTTCTATTTGAGAATTCGCTTTCTCACGTGTAGTAAGGTATTACGCGTCTGCTAGTGAAAGTTTCAGTCCGTAGCTGCAGTATTACTATCTGAAGATGTGAGGGGGCCGACTTCGTCTTGGCATGAAAAAGTGAGTTCTGCGGTTTATGTACCATTTCAATATATTATTTTAGCGAGCAGTGGATCACGCTTCACTCGCTGCTAAAAGTCTTAGGGGTGTAGCTGCAATATTTCCATCGATTCTTTTTGAGGGACCGACCTAAAAATGAAAGTTGTCAAAGCAGCTGAAGATGTTCTAGAAATTCGTAGGAATTGGCGATTCGTTTGGGAATAAAGGCTTTCCTTTGCAACCGCAGGAGCCCCTGTCTCCTGCGCTTGCTTATTAGTCTGTCGCTGCTATAATGCCCAAAGTATTTGTGCAACAAACTTTCCACTAGAACCCCAACACCTTTTTCCTCTAGTCTCCAAGGTGGTATTCCAGGCAGCTTGAAGTTCTGACGATATTTGGTCAGCTGAAGATTATGTTTTCGAAATTGACCCATTCGATAGAGCTCTGATATATTTTCCCGTGGACTTCGATCTTATTCCCGCTCGCCACCTTGATATCAGATCGATTGGGTGGATGCTATTATCAAGAATCACAGAGGCGGGATTGGTTGTTGAGTGTCATCTTGGCAGGTGCTGATCCTTTTCTTAAGTGAATTCGAGCTGTAGATGAACTGCAGAGCTGTTCGGCGCATGAATCGGCAGAAAATAATCAGGAGCGCAAGTCTCAAGTATCTGGGCGCCCGATATTGCTCTGGTGCAGGAGCTGCAACCAAAGAACTGTTTGCACCCTGCAAATTTTTCGAAACGTGATGTTGGTTTTCTCGACTTAATTCGAGCTGTAGACAAGCCACGGAGCTGGAAAGCAAACCGTTCAACAGGAAATAATGAGGAGCATCCGCCTATTGTATCGAGGTGCCTCTGACCGGCCTGCTACCAGGGCTGCGACTGAAACGCTCTTCGTTTTGTTTTGTTGGAAGAGGCTCGTTTTCTCTACTCAAGTCGAGCTGTAGGCGAGCTGCGGAGCTGAGATGCAGACCCATCGACAGACAATGCGGCTAGTCTGAAGTATCTAGACGCCTGAGATCGGTCAGCCACCATAGCTGCGACCAACGCCTCTTTGCATGGTCCTTTTCAAAGAACTCCTGTTGTGAGGCGTTCCAATCGAATATCTTTTGTGGCGCTTTCCAATGTAATCGAATTTTTTGGTTGTGCTTTTCAAAAGGTTCCTGTTGTGGGGCTTTGTAATGGTAACCTTTCGTGATGTTTTCCAAAAAGGCTCCTGTTGTGGGGCAGTCCAATGGAATTTCCGTTGTGGTGCTTTTCCCACGGACTCGTGTTGTGTGGCTTTCCAATGGAATCCTTGAGTTGCGCTTTCCAGAGGATTCCTGGTGTGAGGCTTTCCAATATGATCCCTTTGTGGCGATCCGGTAGGGTCCCTTTGTGGTGTTTTCCAATGGATTCCTGTTGTGAGGCTTTCCAATAAGATCCTTGTGTGGTGCTTTCCAGAGGATTCCTGCCTTCCAATCGGATGTCTCTGTAGTACTTTCCAAAGGATTCCTGTTGTGAGGCTTTCCAATCGAATCCCTTCTGTGGCGCGTCCCAATTCAATGGGATCCCTCTGTGGTGCTTTCCAAAGCATTCCCACGAAGCAGCCTTGCACTGCCCCGCCGACCTCATCCCCAGGTTGCACTGCCCCGCTGAAGGAGGAACAGAGGATGAGGGGGAGCGATGGAGAGCGGGGAGCAGATGAGAGAGGGGGAAGTACGTTCACGCACCCGAAGAACATTTTTTATATTATTATTATTATTTATGGGGGAGTATACGCATGCACATTTTTTTGTTTGTATTTTTATTCATTATATATACATATCTAGTCGTTTCTGTATGCATGGTATTTATATCTGCGTATGTAGGTGCGTATGTGTCTGTTTGTAGTTGTATACTTATTTTACAATTGTATGTGCATGTGGTGGTGTCTTGGTTTATGTGTATGCGTATGTAAAAATATGTTCACGGGTATTTTTTTGAACTACATGTCTATGTGCACGTACTTGTGATATACGTAGGTTGTCGTGTATGTATATGTATACTTGGATACACGTCTACACACATATCGATGTCGTCGTGTATGTATCTGCATATGTTCATTTGTATGATTGTGTATCTGTGTATGAGCAGTTTTATGTATATACATGCTTACACCGACATGTATACATATGTGAACACGTGTATATCAAGAGAGGTCGACCTATACATACATATATATAGTATGTGTGTGAACGTTTTCCGTTCGAAGTCATGTATTTGTATGTATACGTGTATTAGTGCTATGTGTATCAGCAAGTGCACAAGCGTGTAGGTTTATATGTACGTGTGCATGCATATCAGTATATGTACATGTTTATGTACATGTACATGTGTGAACATCTGCGCATGTTCTTTGTGTACATACGCCGTACGTATATTTCTGCATTCGTATGTATCTTCATGTATATGTATATGTTTATGTATATGTACATGGACATGCTGACATATATGTATGGTTTGGTGTGTGTATACACATATATATATACATATATATTCATATCTACATACATACATATTTATATGCAGACTTGTTTTTTACATGTACAACTATAGGTATATGTAGGGACATGCGCAATTGTGTTTGCACATATACTTGTTTAGCTGCAAACGCATAAACTGGACACACATGTACGCACACATATATTACCAACAGGTCGCCGTTCCTGAGTGATTGTTTGTTTTCGTATGTCGTTTAATTTTATGTATGATTTACTTTTTCATATATATATATGTATGTTCGACATACTTAACACATCCGTTTGTATAATGTATCAGGGCCGTACGCAGATTTTGTTTTATACATCGTTCGTTGCTCCGGGAGCGCCGATCGATCCATTGACACAGTGGGCAGGTTCGTGGCCCTAGGAGCGCGGTGCCGTCGTTCTTCATTAGTCTCAAAGCACCCGTACATTCGGAGGATGTTGTACGTTGCCTAATTGCACTGATGACATCTACCGGGGAACTGGAAACACTTGCCGGGGCCAACCCCTCATTTCCTTTAAGCTCTGGCCACTTACCGTTATGGTTTTCTTGCCCTTGTGACTGCAGCCCGACTGTTTCAGGCTCGTGTTTGCCCCTGCCAGTTTTTGAGCCCCATTCCCACTTGCAGTGAGTTTTCAATTTTCATTTTGTCCAGCTTCTCTGTTAGCTGCTCAGTTGCTGAAGCCAGGGCTACGCAGCCTCATTGCCCCAGCAAAAGGGGGCGGGCGGATTTCCACGCATGGGCGATAAGTGAACGGTCATTTTTGGCTTGATCAGCATGTTCGCCACGGGTGAATCCCACGGTCTTCGAAAGTCGCCCAGCCTGTCGGAGGTCGGTGCGATTCTTGTGATCGTGGGTTGCCTTTTATTGCTGCGCACGGCCATTCTTGTATTCTGCGCATTTGGTAATTCGTCACTCCCGTGTCAGTGGATCTCTGTAGGAGGAACCCGGTTGAGCCATTTGGATCTACGCTATCGGCCGTTGAGCCCAGTGGAATCAGTGTGGTGTGGAGAGGGAGGATGATTTTGAACGTTTCCTGTCAGCACGTGTGCGTACTCGGATGCCTGTTTTCTCACGCCGCTTGCGGCTCAACAGGGGACGTGCGTGCCATTCACTGACAGAACGCCAGCAGGCTGTGGAGGCATGGACAGCGGAGTCATCGGAGGAGCAAGGGTTCGAAAAGCCAAACGGCATACGCATAGTCTTATGGATGTCCGCTCGGATTGTTTGTGTCGGCGATGGACCGCTCCCCTGGCAGCATTTCCAACGCCGTCTCTTTGCGCTTCGGGCGCCGGTGCACAGTGGGTCCACCGCACACACGGAAAAAATTCTCGCGGACCTACGAGAGTTTTTGCTTGTGTCGCTTTGTGTTCAGTTATTGTTTGGGGAGCAGGATTGGCCCCGATCTCCGACGTCGTGTTTATTCCAGAAGGTGGGTCCATGGAAGTGCAGGGCCACTTTCCCGGGGCTGGGCTTGCACCCTGGACCATCTCTTGACGGCCCTGGGGTCCACAGGTTTTGGAGGTCAAGGTCGCAAATATTTCTTGGACGAAAGCGCGCGGGGGGATCATGTGCACAGATGGCACGGCGACATCAATGACATACCTTGGAACGCACGGCAATCAATTTTCAATTCTGGCGGAAGATGGAGGACCAGTTCGCGACCGCGACATAGGACCAGTCACAACAAAAAACATGTTTTCAAGGGCTACGGCTCTTCTCGTCCGCCCAGATGGGCGCGGCCCCACTCGCAGTACATTCGGATGGATGCTCTCTTGCTCGCTCGCTCGTTCGCTGTTTCTCTTGTTCGCGAACGCAGGTCGTACTGACGATCCACGTTCGATCCATGGCCCTGATGCTGCCCCACACTGGGCGGCAGGGGGAGCAGGGAGGAGGCGGAGGAGGAGGAGGAGGAGGAGGAGGAGGACTCCAGGGGCCAGAATCTTGCCCATGCCGTCGTTCTGGCCCCTCATTGGGTCAGGGCGTGAGCAGGTGCACCGGGTAAGATCGGCGTCACCCCACCATGCAGTACCATGTGCGCGTCGTACGCCCCCCCGGGCGCGACGCGAGTGCGCACCGAGAAATCTTTAATGCGCGTCGTGGCGGGTGCTTTCTGGTTGTACCGCTGGGGAAAAGATGTGCTAGAAGATTCGTGTATTACATGTTTGGGTCGGACGCGCGCCTCCGAGCAGGACACATAGTAAGTACTAGTATATCCTTGTGCGTCCCATAAGATGTCGATCGTCCATCGTAGGAGGCTGGACAAGGGGGCGGAGCCAGTTTGCGGTGCGGTCGGTAGACGGGGGCGGGGCTGACCGCTCGGGTGGCGGCGGTGAGTGACCCCCAATGCACAGGGAAGCCGGATCACAGCAAGAGCTCGCCGTTGTGTACTCCTCTATGCCTCAGTGGGCTCCGCTTCTTGTCTTCTATTTCCTGTCGTGCACGCACCGGCCGTGTGTCTTTGAGGTTAATCGAGTGCTGCGTTCAGATTTTTGTTCGTTCTCGGATGGCGGCCACCAAGACGCGGTGGCTCACGCCAGCCACCGTTTGTCCAATGCATATTTGTAGAGGAAAATGTGGCGGTCGGGAGGATGAAGAGTGTGGGCGTGGGGAGGTAGGGCATTTCGGCGCGGGCGGGGCGGCTTCATGCGTTGAAGGCCGGCTGTCCGCTGGGCGTGCAATCCTGGGCCCGATCTGTGTCGCTGGCGCGCGGCGGAGCTCGCGCCCTGCGAGCCTTTTCTCCTGGCGCGAATTGCAGGCGGGAGAGGGAGATTGGCAGCGGGCGCACGGGGGCGGGCGCGAAAGGGGTGCTTGCCGCCTTCTTAGAACTGCTCGAGGGGTTCAGGTGGCTCCTCAGCGGTTTTGGTTCCAGTCAGAGGGGCCGTTTTTACATCGGACTTCGCCCGCGCTCCCTCTTCTGGGCCACCTTTTTTGGACGGGCGTTACACGCCAACTTTGTCCCGTCTTCCCTTGGCCGAATTTCCCAGGATCCATGATCGCGCACGTCCCGGCCACGTTGGAAGGGAAGACGATGGAGGGGAGACTGGATCAGGGGTCGTCTGGGAACGATGTCTCGAGGGGCCAGGACAAAACATTGTGGCAGCCATGCGCGGCATATGTGCCGAGCGTGTTTGAAAACGTTTCACCGCGCCGATGGGAAATGACAGGTCTCCGCGTCAAGGTGCTCGCTGTCGCGTTGCGAAGAAGTGTTCTCCTCCTACTGGGTTGCACGAAGGCGCCGTTCTAGGCAAGCGTTGTTGGTCCTGCTGTGTGGAGTCTGCGTCCACGACTTTTGTATCAAACTATGGGGTCGTCGTTGTTTCCGCCTGCGTACATGCTCAAGTCAACCTGTTCTTGTGTTGCGTCTTGGGCTGCTCCTTGCTTGTCTTCGCCGACGGATCGGTGCGTGGCGGCCGCGTGGCGTTTGTTTCTTCAGTGGGTGTTGACAGAGGGTGCGTCGCAGCGCTGAGTTCTTCAGTTTGCTGTTGAGCGCGGACGAATGGTATCGACTTGTGTCCTGCGGGCGCTTTGTCTGTTTTCACAATCGTCGCCCATGTGGAATTGCAGCGTAGCTGTGTGGCGTTGGCGAATCCAGTGCGTGCTTCCAGATTCGTATTGAAAGCATGTACATGGTTGGGGTTGGCGGAAGTACAGCATATACTTGCTGACTGATAGCAGTTATGTTCGACAACATGTTATGTTTGTCTTGCTGTCTGGATTTCCGTCGTGCAATATACTGAAGACAACTTGTAGGCTATCGCTGATCATACTGTTCACGCCACATCTGGGCTTTTGCTTGTAGGCGACTTTTCTAAGGTGTTCCCCAGTCCTCGTCTCCGTGTTTTAGCTCGCCTATTGCAAGTTGGCCGGTGCGCAATTCCAGGTGACTGTGTTGTTTCTTCTCCCTTCTCCGCTCCCTTCTCTTCCGCGCCATCATCTGCGTTTCACTCAGAAGGAAGGGCGAGGACGGTCCCGCGGCAGGACAGCCCGGCGACTCCCCAGTCACACCTCGGACGCTGGCGTCGCTTTCATTGGGTATGCTGTAATGGAAGACGAATTGTATGGTTAATGTGCTGGTCTAATTCCTCTCGCTTCGCGGGGTGCACGTCCGGGGCACGTACAGTCCAGTCGTTGCAGGGCCTCTTGGGAGCTTCTTGGTGACCTCTTGGAGGTGTCTTGGGGGCTTCTTGGGGCCTTTTCTGCACTGAGCTTCTTTGGGGCCTCTTGGGGCATCTTGGGGGCGTCTTGGGCCGTCTTGGGGCGCTCTTGCGGCGTGTGGCCCATTCGGAGGCCAGTCTCTCGAGGATGGTCTGGGGCTTCTCGCGGCCAGAATCGCCGCTATGGAAAAGTGCTCACATGTGGAAGGTGTGGGCCACGGTGTGGGCGTTGGTTGGCGTGACCTGCTCGGCTGCCGCGCGTGCGTGCCGCTTTGGTTGATGTGCTTGTCTGATTCTGGGGACTTGCGCCAGCCCGCCGACCCCCTAAACCAGGGATTCCTGGGCTGCCTGGGCGGCCTTGAAACAGCGCGGCCTGGGCAGCCCGTCGGAGAAGAATAGTTCGTATTATTTGGAGGACTGGAGCCGGCTGCCCTACCAACACGCCTTGGGGTGCGACAGGGAGGAGCATCTAGGAGGAAAAGGAATATAGTAGGAGTAGCAGTAGGAGCGGGAGTAGGACTAGGAGTAGGAGTAGGCGAAGGAGCAGGAGTAGGAGTATGAATAGTAGTAGTAGTAGTAGTAGTAGTAGTAGTAGTAGTAGTAGTAGTAGTAGTAGTAGTAGTAGTAGAAGTAGTAGTAGTAGTAGTAGTAGTAGTAGTAGTAGTAGTAGTAGTAGTAGGAGTAGTAGTAGGAGTAGAAGTAGTAGGAGTAGTAGTAGTAGTAGTAGGAGGAGGAGGAGGAGGAGGAGGAGGAGGATGAGTGCAGGAGGTGAGTAGTTGGCCAGACTTTGGCTTCGGCGCGCGCTGCTCGAACCACTGGGGGTTTTCGAGAGGGCCCAGTCGGGGCTCGCTTGGGCTCGCCTTTGGGACTGGAGGAACCGTCTCATGCTTTTCTGTGCGCGCATCCTGGAAGCCTGTCGGGACCTGCTGGGAGTTCTCTTGCGGCCTTCTCGGGGCCGTGTGCGGCGTTCTGTCGCAGTCGTCTTGAGCCTCGGTTGGGCCCCCGCGACGCCACCGAAAGGATCCCGAGACACAACTGCAGGCGGAAATCGTGCGTAAGTACATGATGATGGCGCCCGCCGTTTTTTTAGTTAGCTAGTTTGTTTGTTGGTTTTTGTTGGTTGTTTTGTTTGTTGCCTTCCCTGCCAGTCGGGGATTCGTATAGGGAGGCTGTGGGGCCGCCGTGGATCTGAGTTTGGGCAAGATGAACCTGCCGTGAAGGACATTCTGGGCTCTTCGGCCCGTTTCGGGGCCCTCCCTGGGCCGTTTTTGGGCGCCCTTTTGTGGCGCTTTTGGGCTGTCTTGGGGCGCTTTTGGGGCGCTTCGGGGCCCCTGAGGCTATCCTGGCGTTCCTTTGGTGGGGTCTCGTTTGAGGGACTTAGGGCTGTCTGGGGACGCCCGGGGCCTTCTGGAGTGCCGTTGTGCCATCCTGGAGCTGCCTTTGTGGCGTCTTGTCGCCCAGCTGCGGTATCTTTGGGTTATCTGGGGGGGGGCATCCGTGGCCGTCGTACATCGATGCCAACGACACTGTACGGCTTACGGCAGCAGGAGGCCACGAATGGTAGGATACATACGAAGGTGGTTTTACAGTCAACCCGCATAGTAAGGATGGGCAACCTTCCCAAGGGTACCCTTGCATCCTTGCCTCCTCGGTCCATCCTTCGCCGCTTTCTCTGGCCGCGCCCCGCTTTCAGCGGACGTTGGTGCGTCCTCCTTTCTCAGTCTGCTCTCCTCTTCCTTTCCTGTTTCACCCCCCACCCCCCTGCTGGTTTCGCCGCTTTGGCGTACTGGGAATTCGAGGTATATTCCTACCATGTGTTACGTGCCATGCTGCGGTTCATTGATTGCTGTTGCGTGAGGCCGCACGATGGGAATCATCGGTCAGATCATCAGGTATTGACATCGTTGTTGCGCTCTTCTTAGTCTTTTTCTCCCTGTTCTTCTTCGTTTCTTCTTCATATTATTCTCCTTATTCTCCTTCTCCTTCTCCTTCTCCTTCTCCTTCTCCTCCTCCTCCTCCTCCTCCTCCTCCTCCCCTTGCTCTTACTTGAATGGTAGAAGTGTGATAGGTAGCAGCATGTGTATCTTGTGGTACGGAACTCGCCCCGTGGCCGTTTGGCTCAAGTTGGCCACCCTCCGCGCCCGCTTTACAGGTGTGTTTCGATCCGCTTTACAGGTGTGTTTCGACCCATTCTGTTTACGACGTTTTACAGAAAACTTCCCCTTTCACCCTTCGCTTTCACCCTTTTGGGGCCAACCCGGCCCAGCCGCCATCGCTGGTGCTGGGACAAGCATAGCTACCACGACCAGAAGGAGACCAACAAGGACGGCGCCCCCCGCCTCTTCTTTCCCAAGCTGGTTCAAACTATGTTCGACTCTCGGAGCGTCCTCGTCGTTGCAGCCCCCGCCTGTGGGGGTGACCGCTGATGTCAAATAATCGCGCGGACCGACGCTCACATCCGCGGTGGTGGTGCAGGACACCCGGGCTAAGAGCAATTGTGTTGCGACAGCCCGAGGGAGACAATAATCAAGACGTTTCGCCTCCATTGCGCTCGTTTGTGGGTGTCGCCGGCAATGTCAAGCATTCGTTGTGCCCGACGCTTGCATCGTCGGTGGTAGTAGAACGCCCCGGGCCAAGAGCAACTGCGCTGCTAGACCCCGTAGGCAGCGCAGGCAAACAGAAACGGGACTACGAAGGAGGGTCGGGCAACCCTGTTGCCCGTCTTCCCGGGGACTGTCGCACGAGTCTGGAACTTCTTGTTGTCGTCTCCCAGTGACAGGACTCTCAGCGTTACCTGCGCACTCCCTGTTTCAGGACAGACCTGGATCCCCAGCGTACTCCTCTGGATTCGCGTCCACATAGCAGTGCGCAGTGCCGTGACACTGCGACCCGCGACGAGCCGAAACGCAGAAATGCCGACCTTGATGAGTCTCGCCAGGCGGCCAACGTCTCGTCTTGCTTGACCGACATGGCTCGCAAGTGCATGGGTGAATGGCCACCGGCTGTCCTCGTCCAAGGTGGTCGCGTCGACGGTGACCCGGTGCCACCTATGACCGACTTCGCGCGCTGCCTGGCCGACCCTTGGGGCCAGCGTGGGGAGGGGGGGCGCGCGCAGGCAGAATCGGCCCTGATGAACTTCACCCGACTGCTCCAGCAGCGCCTCGACAACTTCCTCGCCGGGGTCGACATCCTCCGCGACTGGGCGCAGCAGGCCTGTCGACTCATGATCGCCTACGACGGCCCGTGAATATCCAGCTTGCCATGACCCTGCAGCTCTGCGGCGTGACCCGCCCCGCCGACGCGCCGCAGCTGGCTCGCATGATGTGCCAGCTACGCCGATGCGGTTACGTGTTCGAAGACTTGCTGGGCAATCTTGCCTCCGCCGTGCGTTTGTTGCAGCGCCGGGCCTTTCTCGCGGGCGCGCCGTCGCAAGATCAGGGTCCGAGTGCCGATGGTGCTGGAGCTACCTACGGCGCTGGGGCCGATGAGAGTGCTTATGGCGCTGGGGCCGGATTGAGTTGGTGTGGCCTGGGCCCCGTTGGCCCCGGGGGCGGCGCCGATTCCGCCTGCGGTGCGTCGAGCAGCCTGCGCAGCAGCGGGTTTCAACTGGGGCGCCGACTCCGACGCCATCAGATTTGTCGGTGCCGACGACGACCGAACTGCGCGGCCGACGATCCCGACCTGCGTGGCGCCTCCGTGGGACAGCGGGACGTTCACCTCTTTTGGGCCTCGGAGCGCGCCGCATCCCGATGGCGCCGCTTGAACGACCGTGGGCCCGCGCGCCGTGCGCGGAGGGCCCTCGAACGCAAGGGCGCCGGGCAGACTTGTTCGACGCGGACTTTCGCGCGACGTTCGCTGGTTGCGGGGAAGGCAAGGGTGAGGGGCAGGGCAAAGACAGGGCCAGCGTATTGGGGCGTGGCCGTCTGTCCAACCCGCTGGGCCCAGGCGGGGCGCGCCTCAAGTGCCGCGCGGGCGACTCAGAGAGGCGCTTCGTGCGCGACTGTCCTCTTTGGCGCCGGCAAAGGCGCGCCCTGTGCTTTTGCGCCCAGGCCTCAGCGGCGGCGCTGCCGCCGTCGATGCTAGCGTCTCCGCCGCGCGCTCACCTGGCCTGCTCCGGCTTCGGCGTCTACGCGGCCGGCGGCAGCGGCGGCAGCTCCCAGTGCTTCGTCCGACGGATCCTGGCAAGCAGTTGGACGGGGCCATTGGTCAAATTGTGTGGGTACTTCGTTGTCTCCCTCGGCCTTGCCCAACCCACCTGAAGCTGAACTGCAGCGACTGCGCCGGGAGATGTGCGATCTCGTGGGCCGCGTGAGACAGGGCTCTTTTCAACCGACGGATCGGGCGAACGCGTTGCCAGTCTGGTCGGCAGGGGTTGGGGGCGCAGCGACTTGAGCGCCCGCGGCTCCAGCCGCAGCAGCAGCAGCAGCGGCAGCAGCAGCGGCAGCGCCGCCGTCGCCGCCACCGCCGTCATCGCCATCACCACCGCCACCACCACCACCACCACCGCCGCCATCACCCCCGCCCCCGCCACCACCCCCACCACCGCCACAACCACCACCGCCATCACCACCGCCATCACCACCCCCACCCCCACCCCCACCCCCACCCCCACCCCACCACCACCACCACCACCACCACCACCACCACCCACCACCACCACCACCACCACCACCACCACCACCACCACCACCACCACCACCACCACCACCACCACCACCACCACACCACCACCACCACCACCACCACCACCACCACCACCACCACCATCACCACCACCACCACCACCACCACCACCACCACCACCACCACCACCACCACCACCTCCACCACCACCACCACCACCACCACCACCACCCACCACCGTCGGCGTCTGCCACCGCCACTACCATGACCACCACCACAACCATCACCATCGCCACCGTCAGCGCCACGAACAACCACCACCAGCACCACCACCGCCACCACCACCATCACCACCGCCACCACCATCGCCACCACCACCATCACCACCACGACCACCACCACCACTACCACCATTACCGGCACCACCGCTGGGCTGGAGTGGCCGGTGCTATCCCTCTGGGGGCCGCAGCATGGGCGCAACTGGGTAATCGACATCAATGCCCGAGAGGCTGTGCTGGCTGCCCCGCGTGCCGAGGTGCAAGGCAATTGTCGAGCTGGGCTGACGTGCCTGCAATCCCAGCACTCGGCATCAGCGCGCCGCGTGGATCCAGCTCCAGGCGGCCGCCGCAGTCTGCGCTGGTAGCGGTGCCGCCACCAGTGCCGGAGTCTCCCAGCGATCTGGCTCTCTTCAACCAGCGCGTCCCCAGTCGCGTGAGCCAGCGTTCTGGGGGAGTGGCCGTGTTTCGCCCACAGTGCCCGATTGGCACTCGAGCCCGTGCGACAGCATGATGTGCAACGACGACGGGCCGCGCAGAGGGGGGCCAAGAAACCGACAAATCCACCTCCTGTGCCGGCCGCCGCGCGGACTGCACTACGCGTCGCGGCCTTTAACGGCGACGATCGGGGGCGCCCTATCTTTGTCGAGCTCTCGTGCAGGGCAATCCAATTGCGCGCCTCCTGCGCCGCCGCGTCTTGCGTCGTCGCCGAAGATTTCCTGCTTCATTTGTGCAGATCGTGCTGCCGCGGCGGCAACTGCGTTGCAAGCCCGCGCGTCAGTCGCTGGCACTCTTGGGCAGAGCGCCCGCGGTGCCAAGCCCGCCTGTGCCAGCCGCCAGCGGTGCCAATAGCGCCGCAACAGGGCGTAGCGCCCCTCGGCCCGCGCCGACACCCAGGGCGCAACGGCTGGTTCGCGTGCAATCCCTTGGCAGCGCTTCCAGTTTCATGCCCGCTGCTGACGTGTCAGTGCCAGGCGACGCCCGCCTGGACTTACATGCTCCGCTTCGCCGACCAACGTTCCCGTAGTGGCCGCTCTTGCCGGGTGCAGGCGCGAGTCCACCGACCAGCTCCCCGTGCTGCCTTGGCAGCGCGGGCGCGCGGATTCGATGTCGTTCGCACCGCCAACTACGAGAGTGCCATCCTGGCGCTAGCTGGCCCAAGTGTCCCTGGCCTAATTGTCCCCGGCTGGCGTGGATCGCATGCGACGCGAATAGGGGAGATACTCAGCTAATCTGCGACTCTCTTCCCGACTTGTGTCCCAAGTAGTGATGGGGCTCTGGCGCCATTAGTCTGGTTGATGGACGCCTCTGCCGACGTGGTGATCGACGCGCAGGTGCTCTACTTGACTCAGCTCGGAGCCTGCCGCAAGCCTCTGGCCCCAGAGGCCAAGCACAGCAGCGCAGTTTTCGTGGTGCGTACCCGAGCGCCCATCCTCGACCGTTCGTACAGGTGCAGATCAGAGCTCCAGGACCACAAGGACGATTCGACGATCGTCAATCGGAAACTTTGCGCGGCTTTGCTGTGCGGCGAGGTCTTGCGCTGGTCGCCGTGCTGCAGTCGTGCTTGACCAGCGCAGGTGCGATGGGGAGTGTTTGCCCTCGAAGAGGCACGATGGCAGTTTGGGCGCCAGACTCGAACGCCACGTCCAGCCCTGCGGTGAGGCACCGCCGCGACACTGAGCAGCGCGTTCAGGACCGCGAAAACAAGCAGCACTTGCAGAACTGCGACACTGAGCTGCACTCCGAATGCCACAACGCCAAGCACCACACTCGAGGACATAGATCACGATCCTCTCGCACAGTACACTTTGACGACAAACGACTGGGGAAGGCATCGGGCGACTTTGTTACACTCCAGCCGCTGAACGATGTGCCTACCCCGCAGCTGAGGGCGCGCGGCGCGGAAGCAGGTCGTGGAGGAGCACCGCCGCGACTGTGGCACCGACCCCGCGGGTTTGGCCCCATGTCTAACTTGTGGGCTTCCCGACTATCGGCGAGCTGGGCCAAGTCGACGACTGCGACGACGATGACCTACGTACGCGGCAGCTTTGCAGTAGGCCTGCCCAAGTGGTGGTTTCAGGGTTCGTCGGCCCCAGCAACAGATCGCCATCTGGCGATTGGTCGAACGGTCCAGCCTGCCGAAACCGGGGCCACAACAAGTTGTCAAGCACGTCCAACACTTCCTCACTTACTTCACGTCCATCGATCACGGCAATGACATCATGGAGATATTCGGTGGGAAGGCGCGGACCAGCTAATTCGGTGTCCGCTGGCGGGTGCCAGCTTCGAATTGGTGACGGCCGGCGACCTCGTGGTGCCATGGAGCAGTGCATTCGACAACATGGGCCCGTGTTGACCGTCATGGCTCCAGCCTGCCGACCCGTCGGGTGTTGGGCCACACTTAATTGCAAGTGCCACTGCCGTATTTGGCTACGATCCTACGAGGACGCAGCACCTTGGCCAGTTTTTGGCGGCCACCATGCGCATCGCCAACTATAGCTGGGCAAGTATTTCGCCAACGAGCAGCCTGGCTCATCGTGGCTGTGCGACGAGCCGCCTTGACCAGAGGTGCTGTCGACGCACGGTCATTGTCGACCAGTGCCGCAGTCGGTTTTCGAGATCGTCACGGGGGAATCCTGAGGAAGATGGTTGGCCGTGTTTCCGACGCCCCAGAAACCCTCGAGCAGTTCGTGGACCAGGAGCTGACGCGCCCCAACAAGCACACGCGCGTGCACATCGAGGGCAACGACAGCACGGGCGCCCAGGTATGGGCATAAGAGATGGCCAAACAGTTTGTTCAGGGTATGTAGGAATCGCGCCGGCGCCTGGGACGACCCCATGAGGCGAATTATGCTTGCAATTGCGATGTCGATAAGGGGGCCTTTCCAGCCGTGGCTTCAGGGGCCTCGGGAGAGATCATGAGTGCCATGGCCGCTGAACGCGCGCGCTATGCGTTCATGGCGTGCAGTCGCAATATTCGTTCATATTCCCTATTGCACTCCCGAGACCTGGCTACTTGCCAGAACCATCAGCGCTCCCACCCATTGGGAATGCTTCGGCTGTCGTGGGGAAGAGGAACGCGACCATCCTGCGTACGTTAACGAGATCAGCAAGTGTAGGCTCGCGGATCATTCAGTACGTTAGGAGGCAGCTCTTCCTCCAGCGCTGGGGCCCAGGGTAGTGGAGAGTGCAGCCGCGATGCCAAACCGCGGCTGCGAGCCAGTCCAGCAGCGGGCGCAGCGCCGAGACGGACAGCACCGCGGGCTGCCGACCCTGCTGCAAGCAACCCAGCGCCTGCAGACTGGATTCGATTCGACATCACCGCGTCACTACGAGCTCTGCGTGGCGACTCGCACGGGGCACGACTGCGAGAACTACGCGAGTTATATCTCCGGTGGTGGCGCGCCACCAAGAAGGAGATGACGCGGGCGCTGCGTGCAGCCAACATGCCGCAGGCAAGCTTCGACCTCATTCCTACAGAGGTCAACAATTATCGGGGATGCCGTCAGTGGCTACCACCTGCGCGCCAGGCCATTCTCACACTGCGCCTGTGCATTCGGTTTAACCATCACGTTGGATGCGATTTTCTTTTCAACATAGATCGCAATCCATTGCGCCTGATCTGCTGCGCCTCGAGATGGCGCGCCGACTAGAAGATATCGGACAGATGCGAGTCAACGTTGCTGGCCGCAGTTGACACGTTATGGAGTTATGGATCCAGCTGGTTGGATCAATGGGGACCTTCTCCGTGGGCGGCGAAGGCGGAATGACCTCCGAGTGCGTCGTGCAGGATGAGGAGGAGGGGGGCCCAGGTGGATGTGCGTGCTCCGCGCCAGCGCGATCGGTTTCATTGAGAGACGTGATGCCGTGTTATGACGCGCGCTGCTCGCCGCCGAAGACCAGTATGAATGCGGAGGCATTGTGGCCAGCTTCGACTCCATGTTGGCTCACGCCATATTCGCGGGCAGCAGCCTCACCCATGTGGGTGGCGTTGCGCCGTGCAACGTCGTCTTCGGCAGGCGGCCTTCCTTGCTTCCACCACTCGAAGCAGACGGGGGGCGTGGGGGCGATTGCGTCGCCACGCCCGGGCCCGCTGCTGGTGGCGAGGTGCAACCCGGCCGACTGCAGTGGCGTTTCCGTGATGTCGCCCTGCAGCGCATGATCGAAGCAAGTTCGTTTGCTCGCGTCAATCCCGCCCGCCGGGCACGCGCCGCAGAAATCGGAGGGGGGCGCATCGGGGGCGATTAGGTGGATGTCCTTCCAGCACAAATGACGTATCAGGCCGGGCAGGTCTTGGAACTAGTCTTTCTGCGTGCCCACCTAGAGGTAAGGGCGCGGTCAAGTGCCGTAACGCCGAGATGGTCTGCAGACTGCAGGACGCACGGACCTGCACCGGTGCCGTCTTCAACGACATGGGCGCTGGCATGGCGCGAGCTGGTCTGGCCTCGGATCGCGTGGGGGCCGTCCTAGAGCACATCGAGCCAGGCTCAAGGGCCAGGACCTTGTGCCACTGGGAGGACGAGCGGGGCAAGCAGCTGACCGAGTAGGCTCGGCAACGCGCCGATGTCTTCGAGGCTCTGCGCTACTAGCCCCGCAGATTTTCAGATGGCAGACGTTCGTGCCGTATGTCTTGTGCGCGGGCCAGAAATCTGTGGGCGAGTGACCGGGCTGCAGACGCAGTCGGGTCAGGCGGGGTTCTTCGGGGCCCTGGCGACGTCCGCCGCGTGCACATTGGCGGCGTCGAGTTCGACGCCCACAGCCTCTTTGGCGAGCAGTGGAAAGGCGCTAGCATCATCCATTTTCTCGTGGGTGACGAGCAGCTGCTGGCAGCCGACGCCAGGCAGTATCAGGCCGGGGCCTTCGATGACTGTGTCATTGGCGCCCCCGAGGACACCGCCAGCGTCGCCGAGGGTGATTCGCCATCAGCTCTGTCAGTTGTACCTGAAGAGGCCGTCAGCGACTTCTCAGGCCGCGCCCCGCAGGCTATGCTGGCAGCTGAGCAGGGGGTCGAGGGCGCCGAGGATCTGGCCCAGGAGCTACAGGAGCTCAAGGGCCCGACATCCAAACAGTAGTTCACTCTGCTGTCGAGCACGCGGCCGCCCGGATGGTTCTCAGACCACGCGAGTGGCCCCAGCGCCATCAGACTCAGCGCCGACGTCAGCCACGTCAGCAGATCCACGCGCAGTGTCACAACTGCCGGCGTGGCGCCGCCGTGGACGATTACGCCAAGCTCGAGGAGGGCGATGATGGAGGAAAACACGTGGACTTCGATTTTGACACAAGAGGGCGCGAAGCATTCTTGAGTTGCTCGAGGGCAGCTGTGTTGCAAGTGGTCACACCACAGTCGCTCGTAATGTCTACGCCGCCGTCCAGACCGCGGCTGTTGAGTGCGACGCTGATCTCTTCATTAAGGAGGAGCTGTCGAGGCTGACTGAGGTGGCCGCCGCTATTCTCGGGGAGCTGACCATCTGGGTCAAGTACAAGTGATGCGACCGTCGTTCTCTCAAGGGCGCTCAGAACGTCGTGGACTCCAGACGCGTGTTCAAGCGGAAGCGCTGGAAGGGATCGGGCAGCAAGACCGTCGGGATCATCCAGTGCCGAATGGCGCCCAGGGGTTCCTACCGCATGGGCGCCGGAGCTCTGGTTGCGTTTACCGGAACAGCGAAGCGGGCGTCCCTGCGCATCCTGTCCTCGGAGGCGGCTCGCCTGGATCGGGCGTGTGTCGCCGTGGGCGTGGAGAAGGCGTTCCTGCGGGGCATGGCGGATACCGAGATGCAGCAGGGCGAAGCGCTCGGGGAGGTCCACTTCAACCTGTCGCCCAGCAGTGCGGCCGTTCTCAGGCAGGTCCTGGGCTGCGAGTCCTTGGACGAGCGGGCCGAGTGCCTGCGCTGCGTTGAGCCTGGTGTGGGCGGCGGATGCACCCAGAGCTTTCTCCATGAAGCTTGCCCTGGTCTCGCTCTCAGAGGAGGGCAGCACCGTGCTGGCGCGGTTGGGCCCGGAGCTTGAGGTCAAGCACGAGACGTCCAGCATCTGTGGCGCCGGCGCCGAGGAGTGAGTGCCCATGCTGTCCAAGCACGTTGGCGACCAAGGCTGCAGGACGCAAGGAGCGCGTCGACCGTCTCATCGGCCACGTCGAGAGCGTCTTCAGCAATATAGTAAGGGGACTACGACGACTTCGCCGACTGCGGCTTCCACCAACACCGCAGCGCCAACGGTGGCGCGCCGCTTGACCGGGACGAGTATGTCGACGCGCTGATCCTCATCGGGCACGCCGATTTGGTCAAGTCGAGGGCCGACGAGCCGGCCGATGGGGTTATTCCCAGACCTGTTTGTCTCCCTCCTCGGAGGAGCTGACCATTGCCTGGTCGCGCCGCGCCAAGTTGCCGTCTGCGTCGTCGCGCTGCAGAAGGCCGAACACAAGCTGCGCGCCTGGCGCATCGTGCAGCTTCACGCCGTTGTTCTGGCCGTGCAGAAGATCAAGGCGCTCGTCGTCTGCTCAGCGATGGGGTGCGACAGCAAGATCAGCGCGCGCAGCGACGTCTCCATCAAGCGCGAGGACGAGACAGGATGCGGCATGAGAGGCGCCTTGTACATGCGTCTGGTAAGTAACTCGTGTGTCGATCGTCATTCGGCTCCGAGCCGCTGGCAGCCTGCGGGGCAGCGGACGGGCTGCAGGCGCGCCCCCTCGCGCTCCGCGAGATGGTGCGAGGGCCCGCCTCAGCAGACGAAATCAGGAAGCTAGGGGGCGAGGGAGATTGCGCCGTGCCGGCCGAGCTGGTTGTAGACGGTCTGTGCGTTTTCTTGGCGGTAGCCGAGGACCGTTTGCGCCCTCCGTCAGCAGAGAACGTGGCAGGCCGCCTGTGGTGGCTAGCGGGCCAGCTTCGCACCGTGCAGCTATCCGACATGCTGCAGTGCGACACCTGCGACAGGCAAGCGGACGCAATAACGGAAGGTAGCTCGTCCTCGACATCATGGACGCACGCTTACTTACGCCCATTTTGCTGTGGGGATGGGCGAGGGGCGCAACATGGCGGCCGCCCCGAGCTCCAGCTACAGCGATCTCGCCAAGGGCAAGCACGAAGGACTCCGGCGAAAATACTCGCGAAGCGAAGTAGTGAGCCATTCCGGAAGAGGCGAACTTTGACCAACATTTCACATCGCGAGCCACGCTGAGGAGAAGTTGCTTGTTTGAGCTCTGTTCGGGTGGCAGCAGGTGAGTTGAGAGGCCGTTTCCCCTGTTAATTGTCTGCTGCTTCTTGTTTGAAGGGATTTGCTGACTTATTCTGGTTAGCCGGTTAGCCACGTGGTCAATGATTGGAGTGCCTCCGCCCGTGCCGCAGGCGCCGTGGCATATTTTTGTGGTTGGCGCCGTGGGGGCCAAAGTGCTTTCCGGTTGAATGAAGTCCATCTATTGCGGGGCTTGCCGAAGCAATTCCTGTAAACTTCTCCCCCTTCCTTCTGCAATTCATGTAAAGACCCTGGATAGTAGAAGGTTCAGTCACCCTTTCATTGTTCAGTTCGACCAGGGTGTCTCGTTGGTGGTTTCTGGCCATGCGTAGCTTGTTCTACGGCGCTCGCCCCGTGGTTGTTTGGCTCAAGTGTGGCCGCCCTCCGCGCTCGTTTTACAGGTGTCTTTTGACCCGTTCGCTCTATAGAAAGGTACTCATGTCACCCTTCGCTATGCATTGTTCGTCTCTTCCCTTTCCTCTTTCTTGTGTTCGACGGAAACTTGACGTCGCGTACAGTTGGTGTCCCAGCTGGCAATGTGCTGCGACACTGCTTTTGGGTTGCTGTCCCGGTCTGGGCACAATCGCCTTTGCTGCCCTGCTCGCCCCAGGACTGAGCCGCCTGGGTGGAGGCGGAGGCATCGTGCAGCATCGGCCTTCGCCCCCCCCCCCCGATGGAAGTTTCGCGCTCAGGGCCGGCGCCGGGACATCGGGATGTTTGCGATGGAAAATAGATCCTTGAGCCAATGGTGGCATCTTGGGGTCGTCGCGGTGCTTGCCCGGGGTTCCCCGGAGGACAATTCCCAAGCCAATTTCGGCAATGCATGGCCATGCCAAGTGGGCAATCTTGGACATCAGGGCCGTATCCGGGGCCCGGCGGTCAACTTCGGATCCTAGAGTTTCAAGCGATAGGTGCGTTGATGATTTTGTTTTTTTGCTTCAATGTTGGCTTCAATATTATTTCGGATCTCAGGCCACAGAGGCGTTCGGGGCGGCTGAGAAATAGAACGCTCCACGCGCTGTCTTGCACGTTTGACGCCGTGTTTGGCGGAGGTTGGTCGCAAATTGCTCAAGTATGCCTCGCGCTGCATCTGCTGCCTTGCGGCGCCGTTGTGTTGTCTGTTTTCGTAATTTTTCTGAACGATCCTGTGGTGTGGGATCTTCGTTTTGAACAGACAGCGCCGCGCGTTCCTCACCTCTCCTCCTTCTTCTTCTTCTTCTTCTGTTCCTTCTTCCGCTTCTTCTTCTTCTTCTTCTTCTTCCTCTTTCTCTTCTTCTCCTCCTCCTCGTCCTCCTCCTCTTCGTCCTCGTCCTCCTCCTTATCCCCCCCATGCCCCCCATGTTTGCGTCAGCCCCCCCTCAACCTCGCACGCCGCTCGCACGTTTTGTGGCTCCTTAGAGGACCCCACCGACGGCCTAAATGGCAGCGCCCGCGTGCGTCCGCCGTAACCCCCTTCGACACACCCCTCACACGTTGTGTGGCCCCATAAGGCCCCCCCGACGGGGAGAGGTTTGCAGGCTCCGCAAGGGGAGTGAACACCTCTTCCAAGGGGGAGGCGGCGGGCGCGGACGCGCCTTCCGCCCCGCCCCCCCCGCGGATAGGAAGGGCGGGGCACGTGCCTAGCGCGCGGCTGGCCCGACGATGTGGTTGCGTACGGAATGAATTGGAAATGAAGGTCCAATTGGCGCCCGCTTGCGTTCGCCGCACCCGTGTCGGCACATTCCTCACACGTTGCGTGGCCCCGTGAAGGGGGCTTTACCGACGGCCCAAAAGTTAGCGCCCGCATGCGCCCGCCGCACCCCCTTCGGCACACTTCTCGCACGTTTCGTGGCCCCCACAAGGAGTCCCACCGAAGGCCCAAGGAAGGTAGCGCCCGCATGTGCACGCCGTACCCATGTTGGCACGCCCCTTTCACGATTCGTGCAGGGAACCCCAGTGGAGGTCTACGCGGCATCGCCCGTATGTGCCCGCCGCACGTATGTCGCCCCCCTCACGTTTCGTGGCCCCATCGAAAGCTCCAGTGGGATTCAAAATGCAGCGCCCGCAGGCGCCCGCAGCACCAATTTCGGTACATCCTTTTCACGTCCCGTGGGTCCAACTGGGTGCGCCGCCGACGACCCAAAAGGCAACGCCAGCAGGCGCCCGCCGCACTCATGTCCGCACATCCATCGCGCGTTGCGTGGCCCCACATGGAGTTCCACCGACGGCCCAGAAGGCAGCGGTCACATGCGCCAGCCGCATACATTTTGGCCCCCCCTCACACGTGTCGTGCCCCCGTGAGGAGCTCCACTCGAACCCGAAAGACAGCGGCCTCATGCGCCCGCCGCGCCCATTTCGGTAATCCTCTAGCACGGTTCGTGGACTCAAAAAAGAACGCCGTCGAAGGCCGAAGAGGCAGCGCCCGCAGGCGCCAACCGCACCCGTGTCGGCACGCCGCCCTTCTGTCGGCACACGCGTCACACGTTTCGTGGGCCCGTAGGAAGCTCCACCGACGGCCCAAAAGGCAGCTCCCGCATGAATCCGCCGAACCCGGAACATCCTTCGTTGTTTCGTGGCCCCCAGAGGGAACTCCACCGAAGGCACCAGTGGCAGCGGTCGCGTGCCGCCGTCACCCCACGTTAGCACCCCCCTTGCACGTTTCGTGCCCCCGTGAGAAGCTACACCGAAGACGCTACTCGCGACGGCGGAAATCACAACTGCATTTGGTTGGGTCCTTTGGCAGGTTAATTTAATCTTTCTGTGGCCCGCCCCCCGCCCCTTTTCGCCCCCCGCCCCCCCGCGCATCTGGTAATGCGACCGTGCAGCAGCAGCAACCAGAACACGTCAAGCGACAGCCGTGCCTGCAACCCCATAAGCAGCAATTCACACGACGTTGTCCTGACTCCGCGTGTTTCGTTTACTAGTGGCGCCGCGCTCGGAGGATCGATCTGCGTTCAGGTGTGCCCAGCAGCTCGTCAGCCGGCCTGGGGGGGCCTGGGTGGCTGGCTTCGCCGACCCGTTGTCCGCGGTAGCCGTAGCGCGCCTCCCGCGGACTCCTCGCCGGTGCGCGCTGCTCCTGTCGTGGTGGTGGCGGTGCTGGTGGTGGCGGTGCTTGTTGTACTGGCGCTAGTGCTGGTGGCGGCGCTGCTGGTCGCTGTCGCGGTGCCGCTGCTGGTCGCTGTCGTGGCGGTGGCGTTGGTGTTTCTGCTGGTCGCTGTCGCAGGGTGTCTTCGTGGTGGTTGCAATGCTGCTGCTGCTGCTGCTGCTGCTGCTGGTGCTGGTGGTCGTCGTGGTGGTGATGGCGGTGGTGCTGGTGGTGGTGGTGGTGGTGCTGCTGCTGGTCGTCGTGGTGGTGCCGCTGCAGCTGGTCGCGGTGGCGACGCTGTCGCTGGTGATGGTTGTCGTTGTGGTGGCGTTGCTGCTGATGTTGCTGCTTGTCGTCGTCGTGGTGGTACTGCTGGTCGTAGTCGTTGTGCTGCTGCTCGCGGCGCCGCTGTTGGGAGTCGCGCCGCCTCTTGTGGTCGAAGTTGTTGTTGCGTTGCTCCTGTGGGCTTGCTGCACAGGCCAGGTCGCCGCTGGGGACCGCAGCGGAGCCGCGCGAACCCCGATGCGGAACTGGCCCCTACTGTGGGAATGGGGCTCTTCCCCTGGGGGGCACGGGCTGCAGCTGGCGCCAGCCCCCTCCCTCGGAAGGGGCTGGAGGGCTGGCGGCCAGACGGCTGGAATGGCCGTCCGGGGTGGCGGAGGGCCCTGCTGGCTGCTGTCGTCCTGTCCGCTGCC
>CAUYUJ010000582.1:90000-97500 GCA_963575745.1 Prorocentrum cordatum
GCTCCATCAGGGGAGCGCCGACAGAACGTCCCCTCGCCAGGGATTCTCCCCATCTGTCGCTAGCGTCTCAGAGGGCACGTCCTCGAGCAGGCTCGCGGCAAGGGCGTCGTGGATGGCGTACGCCACCATGCCGCTCCACCTGTGTAACAGTGCAGTCGCAGGCGACCCTCGCAGCGCCGCCGGCGCGCTCCTCGCCCAGGCGCGGGCCAGGGTAACAAGGAGCTTGTACGCTTCCTCGCCCCAGCGGCCGCCCGGCTACGAGCAGGTAGCTCCGCCGCGAGCCCACAAGCTCAGGGTAAGTCGTCTGCTTGCGGCGCCTCGCCCGTTTCAGCGCGAGTCCTGGGCGGAGCCTCCTCGCAATCGGCCTGCCGGTGGCCCTCAGCGGGGATGCGATGCAGGCGTCGATGGCGAGCTGCCTGCCGTGCTAGGCAGGGAGGCCGTTGGCCACCACCTCGACGCGGCGCTCGTCGTTGGCGGCAATGCCCGGGAGGTTCATGTCGCGCAGCAACAAGTTGGTGCGGACACGGCTTCCTGCCTCCCGGCGCACCCAGGCCCACATCCGCTCGATGGGGGCGCCGCGCTTGAGCAGGCGTCCGCTGCGGGGACAAGCTGCTCTGTGGTCGCCTCTCTCGTCCAAGTGGGCCTGGCAGGAGCGCCCGTTGCACCTGCTTACTGTGGCGTCCAGCGCCAAGCGGAGCCGTCTCGGGACCAGTGCCCGGAAGCGCTCTGGCGTGAACGTGCTTTCTGGTGTCGAGGGGATCAGGGCCAGGTGCCGTCCGCCGCAGCGGCCTCCCTGCGAGTCGAGCCTCTTCTGCTGGTCGTCCGTGAGGCTCGGGAGAACGACCTCCTCCCTGTAGCGCCGCTCTCGGGCTGCTGAGGCGTGGTTCTCCACTCACCCAGCTCTGGCTCTGTCTGTTCAGGGCGCGTGCCATCCCAGACCTCTTGCCAAGTTGGGCACGTCGCCAAGCCAGAGCGGGCGGCGGCAGCCCTCGCGCGCTCTGCCTCCTGGAGGCACGCGGCTGCAGCGCCAATCCCTGCGCGGAGGGCGGCGGTGAGCTCCGTTGCTGCTCAAGGGTTTCCCTGTCGCAGCCTGGGGAGCGCGTCCGCCCAGGGCGCCCAGTACGCGCACTCGGCCGTGAGCGCTGCAGACCGCAGTCCGAGGCCGCCGAGGCCGAGCGGCAGCGAGCTGACTCGGAAGAGTCGTTCTGCCTCCTTGCTGGCTCCGGGTCGAGGTCAAGGAAGCCGTGGAGCGCTTCCTGCAGCGAGCGGTCGTGGGCCTCGCGCTGAATACGAGTTGAATCGCATGCAGGCCATGCGGGCCAGACGGCTCCTGGCGTGCGCCACTGGGCCCCCCTTGCCTGCCGAGGTGGCTGTTGTGCAATGCGGCTGGACGTGCCGCCGTTCGGGCACGCGGATGCTCGAGCGTGCGATCATGGCGCGCGCCCGCCTGCTGGCGCAGCCTGCGGAGCACTCCGGCGCCCGCATGTTCTCCTTGGCGCGCTCCCTTTCGTGCACCACCTGGGCGAGCGTCGTAGCGTGCTGAATCCTGGACATTGACGTTCACCCCGCTTTCCGCCACCCGCTGCGCAACGCCCGCTGCTCGCTGGAGTTGCGCCGGTCTGTACTGCGCAACTTTAAACTCCAAGTGGTCCGCCCGGCCCTGAGGGCGCGTGACTTGGCGGCGTTCCAGCGCGCCGCGTGCGCCCGCCTGCCCGCGCTCGGTGTGTCCTATGCCGTTCTTGTCCCTCAGCCCCACCAGCTACCCGTGGGCAGGCTCGGTCTGGACTTTGGACCGCGTACGTGGCGCGAGTTCCGCATGTGGGCCGTGGCACGTATGTCCGGGGCATGGCCCCTTGCTGTGCTTGGCGTGCCGTGCCTCCCTGTCGCCTTGGCCCGCTGTGCTGCGTGCGGCGCCTGGCACGTGGAGATAGCCCATGCGCTCTGCGGGTGCTCCGAGCAGACAGTGCGGCGCGCGGAAGTTGGAGGCGCTGCTGTCGCAGGCGGGCGCGCACCTGTACCAGCTCTTTCGCGATGGGCCGCCGCCCGAGCAGAGATGGCACCACGTACTCCTTTCGTGGCGCGCGCCCTGCCTGATTCGATCGGCCCGGACGCGTTCTGCCACAGGGAAGCCGCGTGACGCACTGACGTGCCTCGGTCTGCGTGCCCGAGGGGCCCCGTGCAGCCGCCCAGCACCGCGCGTGTCTGGGGCAGCAGCCGATCCATCCCCTCTGCCTGGCCGCCCTATCGTGCCTCCCGCTCCCCTCTCCCTCTCCGCTGCTTCGCGTATCTTCCCTGCCGTTGCCCGTTCCCGAGCCGTCTGCGGCCGGGGGGGGGGGCAGGGGCGCCGCCTCGTTCTTGTCCAAGGTGCGCGCCAGGGAGGGGTAGCGCGGGCCACGGGGCCAGTGCGCCGTTGCCTGCTGCGGCGCCTGGGCTGGTCCACGACGGAGGTGAAAGACCCTGCCCGAGACGGGGCCAGCCCCGTGGCCCTGGCCCTGGGGTCGCAGGGGCGGCTGCGACCTGAGCGGGCCGCGCGCGGGGGGGCGCTGGGGCGGCGCGCGACCGCGCGCGGCGCTCCGGACCCCACCGCTGCGGTACGGAATGAAATGGAAATATTATTTTGCACCTCGGCGCCGCGCAGTACAGCAGGAGCGCTCAGGTCAGGCAAGTTGGGAAGTTCTCGTAGGAAGATGCGCTCCTCGTCCGCCCTCCTTCCTACGTCAGCGGGGCAGCGAGCGCCGTGGTGCTCGGGGGCGTGCCGAGAACCTTGAGGCCGCGGCGCTCCTCAGGCGTGTGGGCGCCGCCCACCCAGACGTCTGTGCCCAAAGCCAAGTGCCCTGCTGGTTCAAAGCCCGGCGGCTCCACAGGCGGTACTTGCCCAAGTTCGCTTCGATGCCTGCCCATTCACGCATGGCAGCGGTGACCACGTGGAAAGCTGCTGTGGCGCGCTCTGGTCAGCTGACAAAGTAGACGTCGTCCAAGTAAGCGATCAGCGCCACGCCCGGCTGCAGCTGCGCGCGGGCCCACTCCACAGCGCCGTGCTGGGCGAGGACGTAGAGCGCCGGCCTGAGCGGATCGCCTTGCTCTCCTCCTCCCCCCTGCGTCACCTCGTGGGCGACTCCCGCGTCGTCTGTCCAGAGGTACGTGGGCGGCTCGCCGTAGGAGAGCAGGACAAGCGGAACCGAGGCAGAGGCCTCCGGCAGCGACAGGAGCTTCTCGATCATGCGGTCGCGGCGCACGTGGTCGAAAGCTCCGATGCCGTCGATGCTCACGATGGTCGCTGCAGGGTCTGAGTCCGTGGCCGCTCGGAGGAAGTGGGCGGCGCTGTCTGTGCCAGCTCTCGTTGAAAGCGCGTGCTAAAAAAGCGCGCAGGCGTCGCCCATCTCGGCCCCAAACTGCCGGGAGAGGGCCTTGCCGATAAGTCTCCGAAAGGCGTCCCCTGCGGCAATGCCTCGTGCGCGGCCGTTGTCCTTCAGCAGTGCCGTCGGGCGGCCGGTTCCGAGAGCACGGGCCACGCTCGCCGGGATCTCGGCCCGGGCGCAGCGCTCCGCGACAGCAGCTTGCAGCACGAGCGTGTCATCTTCGTCCCAGGCCAGCTTGAGCAGTTCGAAGCTGGCGCCGCTCAGGGAGCTGGACGACCCTTTCGGGGCAGAGCGGACGCAGTCGGTCCAGGTGTGGCGGTCGAGCTCGACGAGCCGGGCTGGCTGGAACGCTCGGGCGGCTGGCGGCAAGTTGGCGGCGGGTCTCGGCGATCGCCGGGCGGGGTCCTGCAGTTCTGCCAAGGTTTCCGCCGTGCCCTGCGCCAGCCCGCGCGAGGCGAGAAGCTGTCGCGCCTTGCTGAGGCCCCTTGCTCTGACCAGCGCTGCCGCGTCTTCCAGGAGGCGCTGGGGCCTCGCCTAGGCGTCGCCCGTGCCGCGCGCTCCTCCCGGGGGCTGCTGCCCTGGCGGGCTTGGGGCCAGCGGCGCTTCCCAGCGGCCTTCCTCGATCTGCTCCAGTCGCGCTTCAAGCTCTCGCCGCCCTGGCGCTCCAGTGCTCGCGGTCCCTTGCAGCAGCGTGCGCCACAGGAGGACCAGGAGCTTCCGCGCCCTCTCCCTCTGCACCCTGTTGTCGTCAGGAAGGGCTTCCGCGCGCAGGACCTCCTCGAGGACCGTGTGGTATAGCTGGCGGAGGCGGCCGCGGAGGAAGGCCAGCGGCGCCCGGATGCACGCCACCCGGCGGCGGAGTTCGGCTTCCAGGTCGACGCTGTCAAGGAGAGCGGGCCTGGCGTTGTCGACGCGCCCTGCCGCCGCATCTGCGTGGCTGGGCCTGCGCTGGCGATGCGTCGTCGGCCCTGTCGGAGGCGCCCTGGCTGTTGCCGCTCTGCTCGTCGTCGCTGTCGTTGCGGCTGGTGCTGCTGCTGCTGCTGCTGCCGCTGCTGCTCGGGCTTCCGCGTCCTCCTCCCGCTCTTCCTCCTCTGGCGCCTCTGCCTCTGCCTCTGCCTCCTGTCTCTCCTCTGCCGCCTCGTCCTGTTCTGCCGCCGCTGGCGTCGCCCAGGCTTCTGCCTTCTCCTGCCATCCCTCCGCTGGCGTCGTCGCTGGGCTGCGGTGCTGGTGGCGCCACTGGTGGCGGCATAGGCGGGCGCGGCGCAGCTGCGGCCCGCCTGGCCGGGTCGCGAAGCTCGTCCGTGCGCTGGTCGACTCCCCGCGCCAGCACGACTCCCCCGAAAAGCTCGAGCAAGAGGTCCTGGGCGAGGTTGTCGATGTGGCCGGGGCTGTCCGCCAGCTCTCTTTCTGCGAGGGGCAGGTGCGCATGTCCAGGGCGCGCTCCGCCCGCAGCAGCGATCGCGGCACATGCCGTCCCTGGGCTGGCCCCTGCGAACTCCAGCCCTGCGGCGAGAGTCTCGGCTGGCACGGGGTCCGCTCGCTGCAAGGCCTCAACTATCGGCTGCCACCAATCGTGCGCGAGCGGGTGCGTGCTCCATCGCGCCGCCTCCTGCTGGTCAAGAAGCCCCGCCGCCGCCAACAGCAAGGGCACGTAAACGTCTGAGTTGGTTGGTGCTCGCAGTGGGCCCGCCAGGGGGGGCCACCCAGCGAAGCGGCCGGGCTGCCGTTGCTCTGCGGCGGTGGGCGCCTGTTCAGGGCACGCCGGTCGAGGATCTCCTGCGTCTGCTGCTGGCGCGGGCGGCGGTGGAGGGGCAGCGACCGCTGACTCAGGAAACGGCATGGCGGCGCAGCCCTCGCAGAGCCGGTCACCTTGCCATCTCCGCGCCTCTCCTGTGGCCCTGGCGGCCCGGGCGACCCGCTCGATTGGCGCTGGCAGTCCGCAGGGGCATTGTGGCGGTCTCGCGCCCCGCGGCGGCGAGACATCGCTACCCAGGGGGGCGACGTCGCAGGCGAAGCATTCCCAGCTGCCCGCCAGCCCGCTAGGCCCGCGAGAGTGCCGCCACCGCAGAGGCTGCAAGTGTTGCGGGCAGATTGCGATGGCGCGTGGCGTGGGCCCTCCTGGCTGCAGCGAAGGCTCTCCTGCGTAAGGGTCCGCCTCCTCGTCCTCGCTTGGCGGGCCGGCCGCAAATCGGCAGCGTGGGCACCTGCACCCTCGGGTTGGGTAGTCTCCAGATTCATTGAGGGGCACCGCGAGGCCCGCGAGCGCCGCCACGCCACCCGGCGAGTCACCCCACGGGCTGTTGCAAAGGAGGCACGGCGACCTTTCAACTCGGGACGCGCCGCCTGTGTGGAACAAGTGGGCCAGGCCCGCCCGCGTCGGCCGATGCCCAGCCGCGCGCGGCGTGTGGAAGCGGTGGGGGACGTGGCCGCAAGCTGGCCACGTCGCGGTCTCCCCTCCGAGCGGCGTCCGACAGTTGGCGCAGTTGTCTGCCTCGTTGTCTTCGTCTCGCTGCTCATGCTGCCGCTGCGCCTGCGGCTGCTCTTCCGCCGCCTCGTGCTCTGCCCGTTCTGCAGATCGGGCGCCGCGGCGCCCGCGGCGGGAACAGCCCCGAGAAGTCCCACTGCGCGGCGACCCCCAGCCCTGCGAGCCCTGTCGGGCACGCCGGAGCCCGGCCGAACACTTCGCCGAAAAACGGCGGGTGGGAGGGGGGCCGCTCATCGCTGCGCTATTCTGGCGTGGCGAAGGCCCCGGCGCCAACAGATGGGGCGGCGTCTCTGCCTCGGCTGGTCGCGGCGCGCTCTCCCCAGAAGGTCGCTCTGGGGTGCTGGGCTCCTGTTGCGGCGGGCCTTGGTGGCTCGCTTCCCCGACCCGCTGGGCTCGCAGCCCCCATCGCGCGTCCCTGCGGGACCGGGCTTGTCTCTGCTGTTGCTGTGGCTGCGCGTGGTGCTGGTGCTCGTTGTCGTAGTGCTCGCCGTTGTGGCGTTGTTGGTTTTGTGGCTGCGGCCGTTGCGCTGGCCGTGCTGGTGGTTCTCGACGTCGTGCTGGCGATCGCTGGGGTGCTGGCTGGCTCGGTGGTGTTGCTGCTCGCACCGCGGCGCCGAGGCTGGCGCGCTCCTCCCTCAGGCCAGCCCGCGTCAGTTCCTTGTCGGCTTCTGCCTTCCTATGTGTGGCCGCGGCGGCGGCTGGCCGTAGCGCGGCCTCCAAAAGTGCGCGGCCAGGCTGCCCTCCACGAACCTTCGATGCGTCCTCAGCCTCCTGTGCGCTCGTCGTGGCGGCGCGCTGCTGTGGTTGCTGCTGCTGGGGTTGCTGCTGTTGGTGCTGCGGTTGCGCGTTGTGGTGCTGCTGGGGCTGCGGTGATTGCGGCTGTTGCGGGTGGTGTGGCGGGCCTGCGCTGTCCGCCGCCTCGCGCGCCACCTTCTGGAGCGCCGCCTGAAGCCAGCGCCGTTCGAACCTCTTGGCGAGATAACCCCGCCGCCGCTCGAAGGTCGCCGCGCGCTCGACGAGCGCGACGTGCTCGACCAGCGCCGCCTTCCATTCTGCAGCCGCGCGCCGCCGCTCAGCTCGTCGACGGGTCTTGCGAGCGAGCGCTGGCACGCGTGGCGCTTGGCCCTCCTCGCCTGCGCCCTGCGTGGCCTCCTGCGGCCTCTTGGGCATCTCCTTTGCCTGACCCTCCTTCTCCTCCTCCTCCTCCTCCTCGCTGGCTTCTCCCTCCTCGGCCTCCTCATCTTGCTCCTCGCCCGGCGGCTGCGCAAAGCCGCGCGGCCACTGTTGCCTCTGTCGCTCCTGGCCTCCTAGCTGTCGTTTCCTAGGCCCGCAACGCACCAGCGTCCACAGGCCTGGCGGCGGACCTGGGTCGGGCGGCGGCGGCGCCGCCGCAGCCTCCTCCTCCTTCTCCTCCTCCTCCTCCTCCTCCTCCTCCTCCTTCTCCTCCTCACTCTGGGCGTTTGGCGTGGGCCTTCCTCTGGCCTCGTCCACTCCTCTGCGCCTGGGGGCTGGGCCCTTGGTCCTAGGCTGCCTCGTGCCCGCGCTCTTCTCCTCGCCCTTAGTCTTCGCTTCCTCTGCCTCTTCGTCTTCCTCCTTCACTTGGCGTCTGCGCCTGGTCTCTGGCGGCGCTGCTCTGGCGCTGTCTGGCCTTTGCTG
>CAUYUJ010000582.1:110000-111960 GCA_963575745.1 Prorocentrum cordatum
CTCAGAAGCCCTCGCGCCTTCTGAGAGGTTTTTTTCCGTGTCTTCCTGGAAGGCTTGGGAAACTTTTCAGACGATCGGGGGACTTCCGAGCCTTCTGAGAAGGTCTTCTCTTTCTCACGTTCCCCCCTCGCTCGCCGCCAATTCTATGTCTTCGGGGGAGGCTTAAAACACTTACTCACAAGGCCAGGGGCCTCCCGAGCCTTCCGAGAAGGCCCGCCCCTTCTCACTTCCCCCCTGTGCTCGCCGCCGAAGAGTGGTCGCATAGATGCTGGTGTGCAATAGCATGCATAACAAGCCAGTGTGGATCTTTGCCGTTTGTGGGCGTCGCATGCATTAGCGCGCCTTGGCTTTTCCTCGCCGCTGCATCTGGTTATTGTTGCGCTTGCGGGCGCGGAAAAAGGAATGCTGGGGGCTAGAATGAGCACTCGGATCGCAGGACGGGGGGAGGTGCGAATGTGATTAGAGTGGTAGGAGGACCAGGAGGACACGCAGCATGACAATGATGATTGCGTTAGTTAGGATGATGATGCGGATGATGACGGTGATGATTATGGCAATGTAGTAATGATGCTGGTGATGAGGATGATGGCGATGGCGGTGGCGATGACGCGGATGATAAAGGCGGGGCTCATGAACACGACGTGAGTCGGACAATGTCGGCCGTTGGGAAACATCCTTGCGTCATGCAATGTTCACGTATATCGAGGAAACAACAAAGGACGATTCAAGTCAATCTAATGATGATCAGGAGGAGCAGCAGCGCAGCAGCATTGATATGATGATTCCGACGACTGTTACGCAGACTGTGATTATGACGATGATGAGTACGATGGGGCTGATGAGAAAAGATGATGAGGATGATGGTTGTGGGGAGGAGAAGGAGGTGAACGAAAGCAGGGGGAGAAATGGGAGGATGGGGGGGGGGGACAAATAGGTGGGAGGAGGAGGATCATGATGATGAGGAGGGGCACGGTGACGATAACAATGGTGGTAATGATGAGGGGGTGGATGACAAGGACGAAGAGAAAGAGAGTGAGAGAGTGATTTGCATACAGAGAGGGAGAAAGAGAGAGAGAAAAAGAGAGAGAGAGAGAGAGAGAGAGAGAGAGAAAGAGACGGTCACGGAGGGAGAGGTGACGATGGGGAGCTGCTACGGCGGGGACGGGGTAGGACGGACGGGCATGGACGGAAGGGTGGTGGAAGGATCAAAGCGGCGCTGGAGCGGGAGTTGCGCGGGAGCTCCGAGAGCTGTCCTGTGCCAGAGGGTGGCCAGTGTGGGCGGGCATCCCACCGCGCCGCTCAGGCGCCGGCACGATGGAGCACGCAGGCCCTTCTCCGCGATCACTCCGCGGCGGCGCGCTCGGCGCCACTGCCGTTGCCGTGGGTTGATTGTGGTCGGGGGTGCTCGCGTGCTTGGATTGTGTGTTGGACTCCGCACGTTCTAAGAAGTGTAGGGGGAGGCGGTGGCAGAGGAGGGGGAAGCGGTAGACTCGAGGAAGCGCAAACATGGATTAAGTTGTGATTGTTTCGCGGCGGGTGGAGGAGGAGGACCCAGCGAGGCATTCTGTTCCCGTTCATCTCGAGCGGCGATCGGATGGGCAGAAGGAGGAGAGGTAATACTAGTAGCTGCAACAAGAGTCTTAGGAAACGGCTTCTAGTCGCAGTAGTAGTGTGTCGAGTAGTAGTAGTAGTAGTAGTAGTAGTAGTAGTAGTAGTAGTAGTAGTAGCCGTAGTAGTAGCCGTAGTAGGAGTAGTAGCCGTAGTCGTAGTAGTAGTAGTAGTAGTAGTAGTAGTAGTAGTAGTAGTAGTAGTAGTAGTAGTAATAGTAGTAGTAGTAGTATTAGTCTTCGTAGTAGTAGTAGTAGTAGTATTCGTAGTAGTAGTAGTAGTAGTAGTAGTAGTAGTAGTCGTAGTAGTAGTAGTAGTAGTAGTAGTAGTAGTAGTAGTAGTAGTAGTAGCA
>CAUYUJ010000583.1:0-20000 GCA_963575745.1 Prorocentrum cordatum
CCTCCTCCTTCTCCTCCTCCTCCTTCTCCTCCTCCTCCTCCTCCTCCTCCTCCTCCTCCTCCCCTCAAGCAACTTGGGCTCGAGCATTTTGCCGTCCCCCAGGTCCTCTGCACCTCCACGTGGTGCTTGAGGGACTTGGCCCTGGTGTCAGCCACACCACTGGGGCCACGACCAAGACAGAGGTTTTGTACGGACCAGCACACTTGTCAGCGGCATGTCGACGTCGACGCCTCCGTGGACGAGGTGCGACAAAAGCAAGCGCTGCGAGTGGAACTCGATTCTCAGCATGAACCAGCGGAAGTGCCCAGGCTGCCAGACCGTTCTCACGCTCTACAAGAAGCCAGTCAGAGGCACGGTCAGGTTCGACCTAGACACGGAGGCCGATGACTTTGAGGACTTCCATGAGTGCGAGGAGGAGCCCAGCAGCGACACGGGAGGCGGCGGCGGCAGCAGGTCGGCTCGACGCAGCCGCAGCCCCTCCCCGTCGGGCGTCAAACGCAGCGGCAAGGGCGGCGGCACTGAGGTCTCGCAGCACCTGCGCAAGGCCTTGGCAGCGACCAACGATAAGGAGCTGCAGAACACCCTCAAGGCGCAGATCACACGGAACCAGAGCGACCCGCCGCCGCCTGCAGCCAACCCCGTCGATGCCATGAAGAGAGCGGACGGGGCCTTCAAGAACGCGGACCACTTGCATGAGCAAGCCGTGGCCTCCGTCCTCCGCCTTCGCGCCAGCTTGAAGGCAGCGGAGGCCAAGGAGGAGGCGGCCGCCTTGCGCCTGGCTGAGGCCAAGGAGGCCAAGACGGCAGCGGCTCGGGCGGTGGCCATGGCAGAGGGCGTCCAGGACGTCAATACGAACACGCAGAGCCAGAGCCAGCAGAAGGGACCCATGTTCAAGCTTGAGTGGGACGAGACCTTCTTCGCGGGCCTGGACAAGATGGATTGCACGGAGCCTGAGCGAGCTGCACTGCAGACACTCCAGCAGGACCTTCTCAACACACGTGGCCTATTGGAAGGTAAAGAGAAGGAGATCACACAGTGGCTCGAGCAGGCCAAGAAGTACCAGCAGGACATCACGGACAGGATGTCCAAGAAGCGCAAGGGCAAGGCAGGCGAAGCGGCCCCTCCACCAGAGGCTCAGCCTGCAGAGGCGCCAGCGGCGGAGGGCTCGAAGGACTTACCGAAGCCCCAGGCCGACGGCGAGGACGCCAAGCGTTCCGAGATGCCCAAAGAGGAAGCGAAGAAGCTGTCCGACGCGCGCTACAGGCGATGATCGAGACGGCCAAGGCGAAGGGCAAGGGCTCCGACAGCACGGCCGCCCCCAGGCATGGCGACCCAGCGGTCGCCGCCACTGGTGAGAGCGCAACGCCTTGCCAGGAGGCTGGGGCGGCTGCTGCCGCGGCCACGGCTTGACAAATACAGGAGGGTTCACCTCGGACCCTTGACACAACCGAGGGTCAGGAGTTCACGCACATGTTTGTGGCGAACGTGACGGAGCTCTCTGACAAAGTTTGGAAGTACCTGGTCAAGAATTCGGCTACATACCACTTCTTCGGCTTCCTGGAGACACATGTTCACTCCTCGGCCGGACTGCATGAATGGGATAAAAAGGCTCGACTGCAGAAGCTTAGATTGTACCACAATCCAGCACGCGAGTCAGGCAAGACAGTTTCAGCTGACAAGCAAGACAGATCGAATGAAGGCGGAGAAATGTTCCTAGCACGGAAGCATCTTCAAGCACACCTTCTCCCTGAGGCTCGGGCAGCAGCTGCTCAGTTATCCGATGTTGGGACGTCGGCGCTGGACGGCTTCCTGCCGATGGTGATCCACCAGACGGGCTACAGCCTCTTGGTCGTCCTGCTCTACGGCTACTCCTCGATTCAGATGACGGGCCACAACAAGCGTCGGTATGGACGACTGGGAGGATTGCTCAAGTCGGTGCGCATCCCGTGGCTCGTCATCGGCGATTTCAACATGGACCCCACCGTGCTGCAGGCCTCCAACTTCATTCAGCAGGTAGACGGGATCATCCGTGTGGCGCAAGGAGGTGTGGGCACGTGCGCGAGGAAAAATGCTCCAGACTCGCTCTTGGATTATATGGTCTGCTCGCAATCTGCCCTTCCCTTCGTCAAGGATCTGACCGTCGTCCGCGATGTGAGCTGGAAACCACATGTAGGTCTGCACCTCACTCTTAGGAGCTCGGGCCTCCAGCTGGTCACCAGGGTCCTCGAGATGCCCCTTAGGCTGCCCCAGGTGGCTAGGCCCCAGACGGCTCCCACTCTTGGTTCCAAGAGCTCCCGTGCGAAGTCTCTGAGGCAGTCGGCCCAAGCTGAGGCTGCTGCCAAGCGTGTTGGGATTATAAATTCTCTTTTTGGGGACTGTGTTCAGTCTGAGTCTCACGACGATGTAGGGGGAGTTGAGGGTCCTACAGGGATGGATCCTGCGACTCAAGATTTTGAACCAGAGCTCGATCTCGACGTCTGGCCTGATGAGCCCGACCCTTGGGAAAACGAGCTTAATTTCTGTCCTGACGTGACGATCAGCCAACATATTGTCACGCCAGCCCTTGCTGCCCCTCCCTCGGCCCCTCTCCCCGCGCCCAGGACTCCGAATCAGCCAGCACGTGACAGTCATCGGGAGACTGGTGCCACTGCTGGCATCGATGCGTCTATGTGCGGTCTCAGCCCCCCCCCAATTCGGGCCAGCCCCCCCCTGACGGTGTAAACGACCATGCCATGGAAGACACCCGAGGAGCCGAGCCCGAGCAGACTGGCCCTGCCGCGACCACCCCCGAACCGTCGTTCAAGATACCGCAGGATTTGTGGTGTCAGATTCGGGAAGATGTTGGGTTTGCGTCAGGAGCCACTTGTTTAGAATATGTCTCCCCTCCTTTGCTGCACTCCGTAGCGTTTCGGCTCGAACCAAAACACTCCGCCACAATATCAGGTTTATATGCCGCGTGGGCGACCACGGCAGAGCGCGCCATCCTTGCGCACCACGACCAAGCCATGGCTGGCACGCCGCATGCGAACGGTCCACAGTTTCGGGTACGCTCGGTCCACGAGGCTTCACACCGTCGGCAGCTCCACCTACGAGACGGTCGTGCTCAATGGTGGACGAGAGTGCGCACAGTTGTGGCCGGAGTCTTGCGGCACACGCTGCGTGACAACGGACATGTACAGCTGGATGGATACCGCACCGCTTGCCATAAGCTCCTTGGCGATGTTCCTGCCGACGCCCATGGTTTGCAAAGGCTCGACAAGGACCCGCCGTGGGAGAAGTGGACCGAGTTTCTGCGCTGCGGAGGCCAGGTTGCCCTACCAGTACTGGAATCATGGGAACGATGTGCCAAGCGTGTGGCAGCTCGAGCCCAGCGGGTAGCAGTCCAGTCATCGCTGCACGACTTCCGTCAGTGGGTGACGGAGCCGAAGGCGCGCGGGATCCCCCACAAGTCCTTGAAGCCCAAGGTCTTACCAGCGGTCGAGCTGGCCATGGACGGACGCACCATCTACCACCCCAAAGATATCATGGACGAGAAGATGAAGCATTACAAGAAGCTATGGGCCCCCACTACCGTCAGCCTCAGCGACACCAGGGAGCTGTTCAGGCAGATCCGAGCTGAGGCGGTCGACGCCCCGCTCGAGCCCATCGGCCCTACCAGCATCGTCAAGGCATGCCGAAGGATGAAGGCGAACGCAGGCACCGGCGTGGACGGCTTCACGCCCGTCGACTACGAGCGCCTCCCAGCAGCGGGTTTGGCCGAGATGGCCCTGCTGCTGGAGGCGGTGGAGGCCACCCTCACGTGGCCAGTGCAGGTGCTTCTGATCCTCGCACGGCTCACTCCCAAGAAGAGTTCGGGAGATCGAGCGATAGGCTTGGTCTCTATGCTGGGCCGAGTATGGTCAATGATTCGTGAAGAAGAAATTCAGGTATGGAGTAAAGAAAAATCAGCACACTGGGACGCTGCTATACGTGGCAATTCATGCCTCCAAGAGGCTTTCTTACGTTCGATAAGTGAAGAGGTCGCTCATAATTTCAAAATGCAGCATGGGCACGCTATGCTTGACATAGAAGCCTTCTACGACTCAATACCATGGCAGCCTCTAGTAGCAGCAGCGCTTCGACTCAAATTTCCTCCTGTTGTGCTTTACCTCGAGCTGGTGCAATGTGTAGCACCCAGGGCACTAGAACAAATGGGCGCGGCGACTGACCCGTTCGAACCCAGCCAGAGTGTAGTCCAAGGACTACGCTCTGGCACGCGCTTTGCCAAGGCGCTCACTCACTTCGTGATGGAAGCAGTTACGACCGTGCACCCGCAGGTCGATCACAGATTGTGGATCGACGACTTATCTCAACGCATGGCAGGTTCGAGGAAGGCACTCAGACGACAGATGGTGGAATGCATAGTGTTCACGTGCGAGCAGCTGAAGCTCAGGAAGCTGAAAGTTGCCGCGAAGTCCATCATCATGTGCACCAACATGCATGACACGAGGGCTATCGTCAAGGATGTTCGCAGCAGAGGTTATGAAATCAGGGGTGTCTCACAGGCCACGTACCTAGGCGTCGATTTCGGCTGCGGCAGGATGGCCAGGTCGACCAGGCGTGCACGGGAGACGAAGCACAAGCAGATATCAACCAAGATTCGCAAGTTCACTAAGGCCGCCAGGCAGTACCACGTTACGGCGAAACTACAGAAGCAGGGAGGCCTCCCTGCAGGCCTTTATGGCCACCAGGTGCATGGAGTCTTTGGCCAGCAGATGGTCTCGGTCCGCCGTCGCCTCGGGCAGTCGGTATCAGCTGGCAATCGAGGCAGGTGCCTGACAGCGCTGCTGGATATCAAGACTCCTGACATGGACCCCGCGCACACGCTGCCCGTCAAGGCCGTCGACATGTGGCTGCGCACTTGGCGAGATCATCCAGCTATTCGACCTTCTGTTAGGCGCATTTGGCCAGTTATCTTGCGCAACCTCCAAGGGAAGACCCACGCCGAGCAAGCACAGCAAGTTCGAGGACCAGTATCGGCTGTCATCCTAAACCTTCTGCGGGCGGGCTGGACGCCAACTACAGCTACCACGTGGAGTTACCCCACAGGCCCGAACTCGTATGCAGAATGGAACTCCCCCGACGAGTGCTACACAAGTGACCCGCATATTGACACGCACGATGCTATATTGTCTGACCTTAAGGAGTCCCTGTATGTAAATACGTGGCGTCACGCGAGTATGCAGTATCTGGGATCTGGACTGCAGAATGGAGTGGATAATGATTCGTACCGCAGACTGGTCCGACAGCTCAGCGAGGCTGACAACGGCAAGAGGCTCGCGGAGACCATGGTGATGGTATCCACCGCGGGCTGCTGGACCAAGGACAGGAAGGCCAGTCTCATCAGGGCCTACGCGGGCGACAACATCTGTGACCGATGCCGTGCAGCTCCTGAGACGGCGAAACACAGGTATTGGGAATGCAGTGAGAATAAAAATTCGCAGGCTTTCGCCTCCTCTGAGCACCTAGTGCCCCAGGCTTTAGCGCAGTTCGATAGTGAAGAAGGGTTTTGGGCCCGAGGCCTCATCCCTAGGGGCTGGACCACTGTCCCGCCTCCTGTCTCTGCCCCTGCCTGGTTTGCGACGGGTGTTAACGAGGTTGAAGTCGGGTGCCTAGGGGTTGGGTCCCGTGAGCTGCCTGTCATCGTTGCGGGTGACGCCTCTGGAGGTCCCGACTCGAAATCACCCAGGCTCCGACGCGTAGGTGTAGCTATTGTTAAGTTTGCCTCTCTCCACCCGCTCGTGGTCGAATCTTCCATTTCTGGCCCGCTTTGGGGGCCAAGACAGGTTGTTGCTAGAGGCGAGTTGTGTGCGTTTATGCTTGCCCTTCAAACGACCCGCAACCACCTGGTGTATATAACAGATTTTGAACCCTTGGCCAACAGCTGGTACGAATGTGCGTACAGATCGCCGAGGGGACCCGACGCCGACCTGTGGGCTCTCATCAGACAGCTGATGCTCCACCGCCCCCATCACTGTGTTTCTGTGCTCTTCACTCCCAGTCACCAAGACGAGGAGGATATATGTGCGGGGCGGGCGACCAGCAGTCTCGTGCTTGCCAATACTGTTGTTGATGAAATAGCTGGTGCCGCTGCACTGGCGTGTAGGATCCCCGAATCCGTTCGGCAGCAAATTCAGATTCATGAAAGGCGGGCCCTTTTGGTCCGATCGAGGCTGCTCAAAGCTACCCTCGATTGTTTTGTTGCTGAGAAATCCGTGGCCCTGGAAGCGCGGGATAGGAAAAGAGAGGGGGTCCCGCCTCCCCCTCCTCCCCTCCCCCGCCCTCCCGCTGCTGCTGCTCTCGCCCCGCTCCTCTCGGCTCACAGGCTCTCGGAGTGCAGACAGAAGTGTTCGAAGTGTTTTGGTTCGGCTTCCAAAGCCACGACTGCCGAATTCTGGAACTCAGTGTGCCCCCCGCTTGTAAATGTGGATGGCACGCTTTTGTCTCCAGCTGTAGGAAGTCGTATTCACGTCGCGGGGGGCTGGCTACACTCCTCCCATCTCCTTAATTACCATATGGCACTCCGAATTTGGTTCTGTGGTAGATGTGGTGCGTTCTCGGACCAGCAGCTTCGGTCCCTCGGGAAGGCGTGCACGGATATTACTCCCACGGGTAGGGTTTACCTTGATCGCATCAGAGACGGGCTCGCGCCCAAAGCCCTAAGCAAGGCCGACCTTGAACGGCGGCAGCGGAAGGTTTCTCTGTGCCCTGAGGTTTAAGCCCAATTTTATTATCGACTGGCTTCGCCATTGGTTCATACTCATACTCATACTCCTCCTCCTCCTCCCCCTCCCAGTCCTCCTCGTCCTCCTCGTCCTCCTCCTTCTCCTCCTCCCTCGTCACCCGTCCCACCCAGCTGGCCAAGACCTCCGCATCACCCTTGTCATGTTGCCCCTTGGCCTTTGGATCGTAATTCGGCGCTTCCGCGGCCGATGGGGACGATCTGGGCATCCCGGGAACGCTCTCTGCGAGGCGCAGCTGCCAGAGAGCGCCCCGATAATAGAAGACCGCCGAGAACCGACGAAACTGATCCAAACACCACAAACCTCGAGCCTGATACTTCGAAACTTCCATCGGTCGACAAGGAGGACAACGACCACGACGAGCACAACGACGACGACGACACCGACGACGACGACGACGACGACGACGACGACGACGACGACGACGCCTACCACGACCACAGCGACGCCGCCGCCGCCGCCGCGGCCGCCGACGACGACGACGACGGCAACGACGACGACCACGACGACCACCACGATCACCACGACCACGACCACGACCACGACCCCGACAACGATCACGACCACGACCACGACGACACCGTGGCGGCCTGGCAACGCGGGCGGGCGCGCGCCGCCGCGAGCGGGCGCGCGCGCGGCCTGAGGGCGCTTGAGCAGCCCGAGCTCGTCCATGGCGTCGAGGAGCTCCCCGCCAGTGACGAGCTCCTGCGCGGAGGGAGGTGGGCCTCCGACGCAGTGAAACAGAGACACAAGACCGAGGCCTTTCGTAGCCTTCGGCGCCCGGGGGGCCCTCGCTGAGCCCCGGGACGGTCCACGAAAGATCCGGGACGACAAACACGGTCCAGACGGTCCGAGCCAGACGTGCTCGCGTCGGGGACCAAAGTGCGACGGAGAAACGCTGGCAACCCACGGCCTCCGGGGGCCCTCGCCAGGCTTCGGGGCCGCCAAGACACAACCCGGGGTGAAGCGCCAGCCCTGGGTACAGTCGAAACGCTGTCACAAGGACTCCCCAATGAGGAACGAAGCCTTTTTTCCCTAAGTGAAACAACCGGTTCCCCATCGAAAACCAGGGAAAACCGGAGAAAAACTGCAAAACGATTCATGTAGGCACACACCGGGCCTCTCCCCGACGACATGGGGTTCGTTCCTTCTTCGGCGGCCCGACAGTCGAGGGCCCGGGGCTTCTCGGGGCCGCGCGTCGAAGTGACCATCGGGAGCGGCCAAGAGTGGGGGGCGTCCAAGCGGGGGGGGGGTGCAAATCATGGCCAGCGGCATGTGCGCGGCCCAGGGGGGGGGCCAGGGACGCAAGAAAATAAAAGGAGGCGCCATGACATCTGGGGAAATATCATGGCCCACGCCATGATATCCCCCCCCCCCTAGTCACTAGTCATCACCCCCCCTCTTCGCCGCCCCCGAAATCAGAGCGTCGCATGTCTGTGGCAGTGCGTCGGGCGGGCGCCGAAGAACGGTATACAACAGCGGCCTCTGGCGCCGAAGGGGGCGCCCGTGCGGCAGAGGTCGGAAGGGTTGAGCTCGCCTTTTTTTTGTGGGCACACAGGCCAAACCAGCAGAGGGCACAAGAGACGCATAGAGGCCATTGGCATAATTACGATCCTGGCTGGGCCGCTCCCCCCAACGCGCGCACTGGACGGGGCAAGGCCCCACGGTCGCAAAGCAAAAATACCTGAACATCGCCAGCCGCCCCGGGGCAGGCGTCCCTGATGGCTTGTTCTCGCAGCGAAATCGCATGAGGGTTCGCTCGCTTTGTCCGTGTCGGCCCGAGTGCCTGGAGAGGCGGTTCGCAGGAGCCCCTATAGGTGAATGAGCAGGCTCCAGTGGGGAAGCCTCGAGGAGGACGAGGAGGAGGAGGAGGAGGAGGAGGAGGAGGAGGAGCAGGAGGCGCACCGGAGGAGCAGGAACGCCCACGCCACGTCCAAAAAGAAAACGAGCACCAGCAGCAGCAGCACCTCTCGGAGGCCCACGAGGCTGCCCTGGAGCTGCTCCGGGAGCCCCTCCCTGGCGCGCGGAGCAAGCCAGGGGCGCCGCCAGAGGCGCCGCCGTGGGGGGGGGCCAGCGCGGAGCCGAGAGGAGCCCTGCGCGGAGCTCCGGGCGCCCTCTGTGAAGACGACGGGCGGCGGATGGCGCAGGAGTCCACGGTGTCGACGAGGATGACGACGACGACGACGACGACGAGGCCATGTGCATGCTGAGTTCTCCCCACGTGCTCGGTGGGGTTCTGGCTTTCCTTCCCTGCCGCGTCGCACCCGCGCCTCCTCCCCCCCACCCACACACACACATACACACACACACACACGCACACGCACACGCACATGCACACGCACACGCACACGCACACACACACACACCTCTCTCTGATCCCCCACACACACCTCTCTCTCCCCCTCCTCCTCTGCCATTTCCTCTCCTCACCCACGCGCAACACATGCACGGCACATGCATGAGACACGCATCTACATGCAGCCGCACGCATGCACACACACTCACACACACACAAACGCGCGCACACACACACACCACACACACACACGCGCGCGCACACACACACACACACTCAGTGCGGCCCCTATGCGTACTACGGTCTGAGAGCGTGGCAGGCGTGGCATTTTCTCGACACCTGAGGGGGTGCGCACGGGATTGGGGCGCTATGCTTTGCAGGCTCGCAGGGCGTGGCATTTCCTCGACGCCACAAGGGGTACGCTGGGGGTGGGGTCGCTATGGGCTGCATGCGCCCGCTATGCGTTGCATGCTCCCGCAATGCGTTGCATCCTCTCGCAAGTTCCACGTCAACTGTCATCACACCAGACATGTGCTATAAGTATGTAAGGGGCCCTCGGTGGCGCCATTTTGTGATACGAGGGCCGTGTTTCGGCCGACGTGGCGGGAAGAGGAGTTGAGGGGAGGGGGGCAGAGCGCACTCTCTCGCGTCCTCCGCACGCTCTTGGAGCGGGGGCGACGACTGGGGAGGGGGGAAGCAAGGTGCCCCTCTCGGGCCCTGCAGGCCCCCTCCTGGACCCGAAAAGGCCCTTTATGGGGCCCCGAAGGGCCCCTTTTCGGCAGCCCTCGCTGCCGTCCATGTAACCCCCCCCCCATTACGCGTCCTCCGAGCACGCGGGTGCCGCATGCTCGCGATGCGCGGAGCCAGCCCACGTGCTTAGCACTGTCCCATGCGGAATGATGCTAATCGGATCAGGTTGGAAGTTTCGGCTGGCAAGGTGGCTGCGCTACATCTTTGTCTCCAATGCGGTCCTGCCAACATTCGGACGCCTTGCCAGAATATGCGCGCGCAGGGCCACGGAGCACCAGTGTCGGCTTCCAATTCGTATGCGTCCAGCATCGGCTTCATAATGACAATCGTAGCGACTATGTGAGCTACGATGCATACATTGCTACTCAACAGGAGCAACGCCTTTGTCTTTCTGCTGCGCTGCTCATCCCTCCTCCTCCCCATCCTCATCTTTCCTCCTCATCCCTCCACCCATTCCATGAGGAAGTACACGTAGCGCGTGCCGTGAAAGGACCGCACGAATTTGATGATGAACCTCGCCCGCAATCGCACCGCGCCGAGGGGCGACGCGCGACGGTGGCCGGCGGACGGCCAACGGGCTGCCTGCACGAAATGACCTCTGTGCGTCTCCCTTGCTCCTCTCCTCTCTACTCCGTCCCTCCGTCCCTTCATCTTTCCTTCCAGTCATCCTCATCTCCTCCTCCTCCTCCTCCTCCTCCTCCTCCTCCTCCTCCTCTCCTCCTCCTCCTCCTCCTCCCTCCCCTCCTCCTCCTCCCTCTTCCTCCTCCTCCTCCTCCTCCTCCTCCTCCGCCTCCTCCTCCTCCTCCTCCTCCTCCTCCTCCTCCTCCCCGTTCTCCTCTTCCCTCTCCTCGTGCAGCAGGGGCTGGAGTACCATTTTCCAGCCCGAGCTTCCCGGTCCGTGCCCCGCACGGCGGCCGAACTCGGATCGAGCGGACCCGAGACCTCGCAGCTCCTTGGGTGGCAGCGCAGTGCGCAACCGTCGCAATGTTCGTGGGCTCTTGGGATGCACGGTGGAGTAGGGGAGCACCCCTGACTGGCGGGCCCTCTCCCTCGCTCTTCCTCGGCCGTCCCCCGCTCCTGAGACGAGGGCAGCACGCGAAAAACATCGGGTTCGAACGGCTCGGGATCTCTGAGGTCGGCGGTTTCAGTGAAACTGGCTGGCGTCGCGGCCGTTCTGGATCGCAGCGGGGTGCTCTGAGAGAGCGCTCCAGGGCGGTCTTGAACAGCGTACTCATATCCTAGAGCTGCTTGGCGCGCCTGTCTCCGTCTCTCCCTCCCCAACACGACTCGCACTGAGGTCACCCTGAGGCCTCCCCCCCCGCCTGTCTTCGGATCATGATCGACTCGGTTGGAGCCGCCTTGTGGCCTGCGTCTGCCTGTTGTGGGTCACCGCAGGCTCTCTCTTGGGAGCGCCCTGCGACATGACAGTGGACACAGCTGCTGCCCAAAACTCGTGGGTTCACGTCGAACGCTTGCACTGGATACCGCGATGGCGAGCTGCTTCTGCTACTCCACCCTGCTCCCACCCCGCTCCTCCTCCCCTCCCCCGTCCCACGACCACCACTCTAGCCTCGAGCAAGCGAGAGAGAGCGGCCGGCGAACGGGGGAACGGGTGGTCGAGCTCTGCCAAGATGTTGCGCTCGTTGGCCAACGCCTCTCGCGCTGCCGGGGTGCTCCGAGCGTGCTGGAGCGGGGCCGCCCTGGCCAACTTCCCCTCTTGGGGGGGGGGGGGGGGCGCGGGGGCTCAAACACCCGTGGACGCCCAACCCTCCCAATGAAGGCAAGACTAGGCGGCGAGCGAGGGGGGAAGTGAGAAGGAGAAGGCCTTTTCTCAAAGGCGGCTGGACTCCTCAGAAGCCCTGACGCCCTCTGAGAGGTTGGCCGTGTCTTCGGGGAAGGCTCAGAACATGTCTCAGAAGGCCGGAGGACTTCCGAGCCTTCTGAGAAGGCCCGCCCCTTCTCACTTCCCTGAGGGGCAGCGATAGGGGGGGACCGGCGCAGGGGGTAATGCATGCATCGACCTGGGATCGGCGATGCAACGCCGATCGATCGACGGTAGGCCCCCGATAGTGAGTCCGCGCCTTCCTGTGCAAGCTGGGGCTGTCTGGCCCCTCTCGGCGATCCATGGGCGATTGGGGGCTGATGCATCCCCCCTGTGCCTTCTCCCCCCCCCTAGCGTTGCCCCCGAGAGTCCCCCCCTCGCTCGCCGCCGAAAGGCTGCCAGACTCGGACGTCTGCGTCCTCGCGCTGGCGCCGAGGCAGAAGGCCGCGCAGCAGGTCCGCCTGTGCGTCGCGCCCCAGCGTGCCGCGCCTTGACGCAGGGGATGGTGCGGGCCCGTCCGGTCCACCCCTGCCAGCCCACCAGGAGGCGACGCTGGTCCACCGACGACCCGAATTGGCGAGCATGGGAAGGACTTGAGGACTCGCCGGTCAGCAGCTACAGCCTGCTGGCGGGCGAAACGAGACAGAGAGAGAGAGAGAGAGATCTTCCTCCTCGCAGGGAGCGCTCGAGGTCGGCCCCCGGCACCCTTCCCGACGCCGTCCTGGCCAGCTCCCTGCAGGGCCACCTCCAGCCCTGGCGACGAGGGACCTCCCCAGAGGCCCAGGAAGGTAAGCATCGTCCAGGCGCGAGGGCAAAGAGGACGTAACTAAATCTACCAGGGCGAGCGCACGGAGTGGACCTCGGGTGCGACTGGGCCACGGTGCACATGGACCCCGTCCATCGAATGAAAGTACTGGGACGAGCACATGGGGCGGAGCTGTATCTGTCAAGACGAGCAAACAGAGTGGATCCGCGCGCGCGGTCCTGAACACAAATGCGTGTACACACACACACACACACACATATATATATATATATATATATATATATCGGAGGTGAAGGAGTGAGATCGAAGTGGAACGGAGAGCCCCCCACCGGGAAATCGGTTTCGGTTTCGTGTTCGTGTCGTGCGTGCGGGCGAAGCGAAGCTGCGTGGGCGGGCGAGAGGGATTCATTCTGCTGTCGCTAGGGGTCCGCCAACACAAATGTTTCCCCCCCCCCCCGGTGTTGTCAAGCGGTGGACCGAATTGTCCCGTCGGTTGCCCGCCGTTGTCCCGTCGGGGGCCCACATTGTCCCGTCGGTTGCCCGCCGTTGTCCCGTCGGTGTCCCGTCGGTGTCCTGTCGTGAGATCGATAGTGAGATCGACTGTGAGACCGATCGTGAGATCGATAGTGAGATCGATAGTGAGATCGATAGTGAGATCGATAGTGAGATCAATTGTGATATCGATTGAGATCGATAGTGAGACCGAATGTGAGATCGATAGTGAGATCGATAGTGGGATATATTGTGATATCCATAGTCTGATAGTGGGATCGATAATGAGATCGATGGTGAGATCGATAGTGAGATCGATTGTGAGACCGAATGTGAGACCGAATGTTGGATCGATAGTGAGATCGATAGTGAGATCGATAGTGAGATCGATAGTGAGACCGATAGTGAGACCGATTATGAGATCGATTGAAAGATCGATAGTGGGACCGATTGTGAGATCGATTGTGAGATTGATTGTGCTATCGATCGTCAGTTCCATAGTGGGACCGGATGTGAAATCGATCGTGAGATCGATAGTGAGATCGATTGAGAGGTCGATGGTAAGATCGATTGTGAGATCGATGGTGAAATCGATAGTGCGCTCGATAGTGAGATCGATTATGAGACCGAATGTGGGATCGATGGTGAGATCGATAGTGAGATCGACAGTGAGACCGAATGCCAGACCGAGTGTGCGATCGATTGTGAGATCGATAGTGAAACGGAATGTGAGATCGATAATGATATCGATAGTGAGATCGGCTGAATCAGATCGATACCGAGATCGGTTGTGAGACCGATTGTGACATCGATAGTGAGATCGATAGTGAACCCGATCGACTGATATCGATATGGGATCGATAGTGGGATCGATAGCGAGATGTACTGAGTGACGCGTTGGTTCCTCCTCCCCCCTCACCTCCTTATCGCCCGAAGGGTGGTCGTGTGTATATATATGTATGCTTGTAAACTATAAAGTGTATGTGGGTTTGCGCACCTGTGTACATCCGTATGTACTTAGCCAGGTTAGGCATGCGATATGTAATAAGTGTATATATAATCAACCTTGGAGGGGATACGCGTGCATGCATATGTGTTTACAACACACATTTACGTGTCTACATCTATTGTGCAGCATCCGTTCCCCAACACATATTCCACACCATAGATCGTTCAACCGATATTGCACAACTTACCTTGCACCAGACGTATTGCACTACCCATACTTCTCCACATAGACTGCAAATAGTGTTTGCACCATGTATGCTGCACAACCTAGATTGCACCACATCGACTGCACAACATGGATTGCACAGCATAGTCTACTCAAACTAGAGCGCACGCCAGATATTGCACTCCACGGGTTGCACCACATATATTGCACCACATTGTTTGTCCCACATAAGTTGCACAGCATCAATTGCACCACACACACATATATATAGCGCCACTCCCTATATGCCACCACATAGATTGCACAACACGGTTTGCTAGAAACGCTGTTTGGGTTCCACTCTGGCTCACATGTATATTGCACCTATATGCCCACATCTATATACAAATGTATACATATATGTGTGTGTGTGCCCTCCTGACCTGGGACTCTGTGTCCCCCCTGCGCCCATCGGCTGTTTCCACAGGATCTGGGACTCTATGTCCTACCTGTACCCTTCGGCTGAGCTTGATTCGAGGATCTGGGACTCTGTGTCCCCCTTGTGCCCATCGGCTGGACATGATTCAAAGATCTGGGACTCTGTGTCCCCCCTGTTCTTACCTGCGACGCATTGGTGCGCCAGCGACGTGCGTGACACGCCCGCGCTGGGGCCTCGGGTCTTACCTGTACGCATTGGGGCGTGTCCCCACGCGGGCACCTCGGTGCACGCTGGCGGGACCCCGGCTGGCGTGGGACGCTGGCCTCTCTCTTCCCTGTCCGCTTCTTCGGTGCTGGCACTGCACCTTGCCGCCTCGGCGGCCCCGCTCACCTTGGGCAGCGCGGCTCAGGCCCGGCCCACGGCAGGCGGACAAAGTCGGCCTTCATGCCGAACCTCGTGGCTGCTACCTGGACGTGGATTGGACTACCACCCCAGGCCGCTACTGACCACCCGGTGGCACAACGTTGCACATCGACTTCGTGGTCATCCTCATCTCCTGGGCATCCTTACCAGTCGGTGGCACCTGGTGTACTTCGCCTACCTGGTCTTCCTCTACCTCATGGACGTTGACATGGTCACGGCCCTCCCCGCGCAGCACTCGAGGATGGTGTTGCTGGCGCGCCGTTGACGGCAACACCAATTCACTCTCCCTCCGGGACTTCGCCCCCGGCTCCTGTCCATGGCGTGCTTTTTCTTGTGCAAGATCTTCGGCACCGCCTGTAGTCCGCACCCTCCGGCCGCCTGAGGCCCCGCCCGCCCGCGCCGTCTCCCTAATTAGTGCTTCGCGCGCCCCGCCTAGCTCTTAACCGGAAGGGGCCCGCTCCCGACCCGCCGACCAAAAAAGTGTGTGTGCCCTCCAGGGTTTGGCAGCTGGACCAGGCAAGGCTGGTCTTATTCGCCAGCAGACGGATTCGCGACAGGATGCGGAGACTTCGGCGGCTGGGCCGAACAATTTACCTCCTCTGCATTCCGGCATGCGTGCGCAGGGCTTGTCAACGTCCGCGATCTCTGTGGGCCCGCAACGGCGGGGAACGTGAGGCCTCCGCGCCCTCTCCGGGACGCCCAAAGGCCTGGGCGGGGCGAGCGCGCGTCCAGGAACAAAACCACGGCTCGAGCGCGCCCAACAAGGAAGGGGCCCAGGGACACGCCAAGAAACATACACAAGTCCCAGGATTCCCCATAGTTTTCCACATTTTCGGAGTTTTCGTCTTCCCCCCCCAGCTTCCCGTAGTTTTCCATGTTTTCCTGGGGATCGACGATGCATTGTGTCTGTGTGTGTTCTCCCCTCCTGAATCTTGAAGAGGACGGGGCTCGGCCGAGCAAACACGCCAGCGCCCCGTTTGCACGACCCGCGGACGCTGGAAGGAAACCTCTGCCGATGACCACCCATCACTCGGCGCCCCCCTCACGGGTACTCCCCTGACAGGTACTTGGGCCAGTGCCCCGGCGAACCCAACCCTCCCCGATGTGGGCAACGCCGCCTATGCCAGAAAGAGGCCCTCAAGTGGCAATTTTCGGCAACTCCCCCAAATACGCTTTAGTGAGTACCCGCTACGGTTCCGCTGCATCATCGTCGGAAATGTTGGGCCAGCGTGTTGAGCGCAACAGCGAGCCTACTTCACTTCGCGCATCGCGCCCCGCGGTGCGCGACGCACGATTTCTATCTTCGCGCCCTCGCGCGGCACCCATGGCGGAGGGCAAACGGCTCCGAGCCCAGACCGCGACGCGAGGCGCGAGTATGTATCTCTGCGCCCCATTGGGCGACCTACGGTCGGGAACAGTGGAGCGACGATCAAAAACGGGTCTCACGCGAGATGACACAGCGACCTTGCGCGGAGGCTTGCGCGGGCCGCCGGCGCGGCACGCCACTCTGGAGATCGGGGCGCTTGCGCGCGGCCTTACGCGGGCAGCTCACGCGCCAATGTCGGCGCAGGCGGCCCCGCCGATCCTGCGTCGCTCGGTTGCGCACGGTGCCGCGGCGGCGGCGGCCCCCGCGACGCGCTGCCCCCTGCAGGCGGACCGCGCGTCGCCCCGCTCCGCGGGGCGGGGAGGCCCCACACGGCTCGGGGACGTGGCCGCTCGGGGCCCGCGCCGTGGACGGCGTGCCGCGCCGCGGCGCCGTGGCGCCAGAACAGGCCACGCGACACGCTGAGCCACGGCTCCCGACTACGTACAGGGCAGTTTTTAATGCATTGGATTTTGTTTTAAATCTGATTTTCTACATGGCTAATGTATGAATAAATGTATGCATGAACTCATCGTTGTCTTCAATACTAAATCCATGCATTTCTAACACATGATCCGCACGCGGAGCATATATATATATATATATATATATATATATATATACACATACATACATACATACATACATACATACAAACAAAAACGGCACTGTAGGTTTCGGGGCCTCCGGATGGGGCCCGAGAGCCTCGGTGCTCTCCCCTCCGCGCCTCTCCGAGGAGCGCCGCCGGCGGCGTCGCGGGCGCCTCCCCGCCGCGCACGCGGGCGGCGCCACAGAGCAGAGCCGCGCGAGGGGCGAGCCGCGCGCGGGCCCCTGGCTACGGCCGGCCTGGAAGGGTGCGGCTCCTCTCATCCTCTCCCTCCCACCCGCCCCCTCCTCTCCCTGCTCCTGTCCCTGCTCCTCCTCGTCCGTTCCCTCTCCTCGTTTTCCTCCTCGTCCTCCTGGTCCTCCTCCTCCTCCTCCTCTTCCTCCTCCTCCTCCGCCTCCCCAACATCATTCACCCACACCTTACTCCCTCTGCTCCACCCCCGCAGTCTCCTTACTCACCTCCTCCCCGCACCTCTTCAGAATCCTCCTCCACCTCCCATACATCCTTCTCGTTCTGCTCCTCCGCCCGTTTTCTTTGCGAGAAACTCTTCCTCGTCTCACCACCAGACGTGTGGGTAGGGCGGGCCGACGCTTCGCGTGAGACTTCCTCACCGCTTACGAGCCTGCAACTCAAAAATTCCAACAATTAAACGGATGGAGGGCGAAACGTGTGACGATCCCGGACCCCCCGAAACGCTCTCGACGAGGCGCAGTTGATGGACACACCCGAGGTTGCAAAAACACAAAAAGAACCCGCAAGAAAACACCCTAAAAACCTCGACCCTCGAACCAACCACCCCTGACGATACCAGTGACCTCCTCCCCCCCCTCCCTGAGATCCGACGTCTCGAAAAACTTTGAGACATTTGTGACAAATCACCGCTGGAGCCCCAGACCCACTCTTTTTGCGCTATTGTTCGAGCCGTATCCACCTGTGAAGGCCCCAAGGCCCGAAGCTGGGCGACAAGACGTCCGGCTCGAAAACGTTGAGGCGGCTGCCATTTGGGAGACTGCAGGATGGGGGCGTCAAGAGTACACCTACGCCTCGTCCTCTTCTTTTCCTTCTTCTTATCATCATGTTGATTACTACTATTATGATTATGATTCATAATAACATCATTATTCGTAGTACTAATAATTTTAGTACTGCTATTATTAGTAGCATTATTATTATTAGAATTATTATAAATATAAGTATTATTATGGTAATTATTATTATTATTAATAAGAGTAATCTTATTAGTATTCTTACTACTACTATTATTATTATGATGATGATGATGAGTACTATTATTACTATTCTTCTTCTTGTTATTATTACTATTATTATTACTACTATCAGTATTATCATTATTATCATTATGATGATTACTCTTATTATTAACCAAAGTATTATTGTTATTAATATTCGTATCATTACTACTATTATGTTGGATCACGTCTTCTTCTTTGTCTTAGTTTTCGCATGATTTTTCTGATTCCTCATTTTATTCCTCCTCCTCATCCTCCTCAACCCCTCTCCACCCCCCGTCCTCCTCCTCCCCGCCCGGCGCTCCGCAGCTGCCACGAGCCACATCACGGCACAAACCCCGGCGGGGCTGCCTTCTGCTGCTTCTGCTCCACGGCCAGCCTCTTGCCTGCGCAACCGCGCGCCACCGGGGGGGGAGCGGAATCAGGGGTACAGCGCAGAGCGCAGAGTGAGGTGGACATGTGCCAGCGCTGCCGTCGAGCCCGCTCTGTGCCCCTCCTGCTGCTCCTCCCTCCTCCCCTGAGATCCTGGCGCCTCAACTTTTTTGAGCCGGGCGCCTTCGCCCCAGATTCGAGCCCCGGGACCCTCACCGGTCGGTCCGGATCGAAGACTGGCGCAGAAAGATGGGGTCCGGGGCTCTGGATGTGGTTCTTCAGGATGTCGCATCGGTTTCGAAGCGTCAGATCTCAAGGTCCTGGTCCATCTTCTCATCCTTACACCCCCTCCGTCTCCGCAGCCGCTTCTCCGCAGACCCAGCCTCCTCCCGTATACTCGGTTTTGCCTCTGCTCGGCGGCGAGCGAGGGGGGGAAGTAAGAAGGAGGAGGCCCTCTCAGAAGGCCCGGAAGTCCCACGGCCTTCTGAGAAGACTTCTACGCCCTCACCGAAAGCGCAAACAACTTCCGACAGAAGGCGCGAGGGCGTCCGAGAAGACCCCCCCGCCTTCTGAGAGGGCCTTCTCCTTCTGACCTCCCCCTCGCTCGCCGCCGATCTGTGCCCCGAGCGCGATCTGCCTCCCATCATCCTCATGCCTCTGCCGTGCGAGACCAGCCGCAGAGGAGCGCCGCCACGCCACTGTACGCCCACCTCGGCTGCCCCTCGGCGGCGGAGGGGCGGAGGGCGCTGAGCGGAGCGGCTGGCGCGCTCCCTGGCGCCGGTAACTCCTCCTCCTCCTCCTCCTCCTCCTCCTCTTCCTCCTCCTCCTCCGCCTCCTCAGTTTAAGAAGGCTGGAGCCTGCGGGGAAACAACAAATGCTGCTGCTCCTTCTCCTTTTCTTCCCCGAGCATGCCCCAGGCCGCCTGGGCCCCGTGGAACCCTCTCAGATCCCCTGACGCCCAACACGCTGGGTACGGCTCTGTTGAAGGAAGTCTGACATCCTGCATACGTATTACCCGAGAGGGCCTGGCAGTGCAAAGCGAGTTTGGACTCTTAAGCTCCAACGTATTAAATAATAATGCACCGCGTTCACCTCCCCCTCCCCCTCCGATCATGCTTCTAGTTCAGCACGGGCGGACCCATGCCTGATCTGTGCTGAAACCTGCTGCTCCAGAAAACAGCACACGGTAACCGGCGCAATCAGCGGTGCTGGGCGACCAGCGGTTCATCTCGGAAAGCGGTCAGCTGTGCTGGGCGGCTCTAGCGTCAAACTAGTGCGGCCAAGCAACAGAGAGCAGTGCACGTTTAAGCTCGAGGGGCGGATAATAGAAATACATCCCCGTTCTCCCAAGAAAGAGGCCACATGTGTAAAGTCTGGGGCAGGATAGTAAAACACCGGAGTTACAAGAAAACGGGCCCTCGGATGGTAAACTTCGTAGGGTCGGCTGGTGGGTACCGTCTCGTGACAGAGCGTACACTCCCCTGA
>CAUYUJ010000583.1:25000-52500 GCA_963575745.1 Prorocentrum cordatum
GCAGGGGCAGAGCAGGGTCTGGATGCGGAGGGTGGCGAGTGGGCGGGGCAGGATGGGAGGGAGACGGGGCCAGAACAGCCGAGGGCGCGTTGTCACTGTGGCGGGGCAAGAGGGAGGCACTCAGCCAGGCATCCTTCGATGTGCCTCAAAGCGACGCGGAGGGACTGAAACTTTGTGCACGGAGGCGCCTCGATATCAGCAAGCACATCGGAGGCGAGCTTCTGCAACAGTAACAAGTCTGTCTGATTCAGACTCTGCGACCGGATGGCTTCACGTACTGAGTTATCGTCTCTGCTGTACTTCCTGGTGGTTGGTCGCGCGACACCATCGGCGACATCACGAATGAAGAGGGCCGCTCTCTCAAGCGCATCCGATGGTGGTGCCGGTCGCTGCTGCAACCAGGAATCCAATACAGACTGATACTTGGCGGCGGAATCCAAGTCTGCCTCCACTCGGAACGCTTTGCCTGACGAGGGCCGGCCTCTGACAAAAGACTGTCTTCTTTCGTGTATGCAATGCACCAGGATTGGATACAAGACGTCGGAGAGGGCCGGAAGCACTCGGCACACGGCCGCATCGACATCCTCTTCCGCTGTCAGCTCCAGGACAAGCAGCGCCGACAGGTTGCTGGTGTCCGCCTTGTCAGGGATGCCGCGCCGAGCATACTCGAGCCCTGGGGGTGCATCCTGCTTCCGCCACTTCGCACGCACCTCGTCCAGAGAGGGCCCAGCAGCTCGTGCCCAGGCAGGAGCCCTCCTCTTCGCGTCCTCCGCCGTGTACTTCACCAGGTGCTCGTCCTGCACAGTGTGCCGACGTGGTGCGGCGCCCACTGCGGGGAGTGGAGCGAGGGGGGTGGGCTTCCAAGAAGGAGGAGGAGGACGAGGAGGAGGAGGACGAGGAGGAGGAGGAGGAGGAGGAGGAGGAGGAGGAGGAGGAGGAGGGGGGGGGAGGCGGCGGAGCAGACTAAAAAGGCAAGGGGGTCCCTGAGACGCCCGCCCGCCTTCCGAGAGGCCTCCTTGAAGCCCCCATGGGGCCTTCCGAGGGGCCCCTGCGCCTTCTCAGCGGCTGCACGCGAGAGCGGCCGCAGAGAGGGCGCCGAACTCCATGCGCCAGCGCTGTCTGGCCCTGCACCGAAGGTTGCACGAGGCCTGGTGCCTGCGGGATCCTGGTGTGCACATCTGTCGTTGCGTCCCCGGGGGGACGGGAACAGAGAAGCAGGCACCACCCCGACGCCGTCCCCGACCACTCAGAAAGGCCTGGGGTGGAACATCGGCCCACCACTGGTAGTGTATGCGCTCCAAAGTCCGACCTAAGGCAGGAGCGACTCTTGAGCAGGGACCGACCGTCCCAGCATGTCTATAGGCCTGCCACGACACGCTCTTAGAACTCAAACATGTTCTAAGCACAACATATTGCTCTTGGAACATGAGCCCGATTTGACAGACGAGACACTCCCCGCCAGAAATGCTGCAAGAACATCCCGTGGAAACCACAAAAGGTTCTTAGAACATTGTTCGGTAGGTCTACACGTACGTCGTTCACTTCTAATCGTGCTCATTCCTAACTGTGCTCGTTTCTACATGTTCCTGGCCCCCTGGTGGCCAGGAAGAGGCCCGGGACAGAACCATCAGAAACGAAAGGACCCTGGCCCCCCAAAAAATCAAAGCATCTTCCAAGAATTCGAGATGGACAACGTGCATGGGCACGCCAGGACGCCTCGCCACTGCCGGAGCGAGGGGGGTGGGCTTCCAAGGAGGAGGAGGAGGAGGAAGAGGAGGAGGAGGAGGGGGGAGGAGGAGGAGGAGGAGGAGGAGGAGGAGGAGGAGGAGGAGGAGGAGGAGGAGGGAGGAGGAGGAGGAGGAGGAGGAGGAGGAGGAGGAGGAGGAGGAGGAGGAGGAGGAGGAGGAGGAGGAGGAGGGGGAGGAGGAGGAGGAGGAGGAGGGGGGAGGAGCCTGTATGGGCACGCCAGGACGCCTCGCCACGGCCTGAGCCTCTGCATCGCGGCCCCCCGGAGGGCGAGGGGGGGCCGAGCGCCGAGGCTGCCAGCTGTCGACCACGCGCCGCACCCCGCGATCCCCGGGGGGCCCCCAGCACAAAGCAGAGGGGCCCAGGGGGGCACCAACGCGCAGACACACAACTCCCAGGATTCCCCATCATTTCTGCGTGTGTTTTTGGGAGAAGGAGGAGGAGGAGGAGGAGGAGGAGGAGGAGGAGGAGGAGGAGGAGGAGGAGGAGGAGGAGGAGGAGGAGGAGGAGGAGGAGGAGGAGGAGGAGGAGGAGGCTTCCGCGCCCCCCCCACTTCCCATGCTTTCCCGCACGTTTCGGGGAACCCACGATTCCTTCTGTCTGTGCTCGTTGCTCCCCTCCTGACAGTATAGCCCCGCACCAAGGGTCACTCCGGTGGAGGGTCGCTCTTGCGTGCAACCAGAGGCACAGTCAACCCGCATAGGAAGGATGCACTAGAAGGATGCAAGGGCCTCGGAAGCCCCTTTCGAAGCTTCCCGAAAGCGGGGCGCGGCCAGCGGAAGTGGCCCAGGATGGACCGAGGAGGCAGGGCTGCAAGGGCACCCTTGGGAAGGGTGCTCATCCTTACGATGCGGGTTAACATCGGCGGTGGACAAACCTCCCTTTAGTAGACCTCCCCTTAGTGAAAACGGCGCCTGGGACCGGAATCGACGGACCTGGACCCGCAAAAATGACGGCCGCGACGCCCTCTCGCGAAACGAAAACGGCCAATTCCTTAATCGACGCGTCAGGGTAGGAGGTCTGTCCACCCCCGATAACAGCAGGCCTGCACCAGAGGGCACTCCGGCGAAGGGTCGGTCCGACGTGCCAACCGGAGGTGCAGGACGTGGCACAGACGCAGACTCCCGGAGGTCCGCGGGGCTTCCGTGGGTCGGCGCCGCCCTGACCTTCCAGGAGGGCAAAAAAAAAATAGCACCCGACCTAAAACCCTATCCTGGAGCTGTTCCACGTCTTGGTTTTACAGGCGGTTCCGCTCAGTTTTTTGTTTTGTTTTGTTTTTTTCGAGTGTTTAGGCCTCCAGTGCTACAAAATAGCTCTCGGAAAGGTCTGGGTCCCCATGAGTTAAGTCGGGCCTGTTCCTCGAAAGGGGGACTATATATTCAGAGACAGTCGAAACATAGTCGGGATGATTTGTTGAGTATCATTTGGGCATCTTCTGAATCTGTTTCGAAGGTTTGTTCTTGTTCCCTGGATCGGCGCCGGAGCCCCCGCGTGGCGGCGCCGCCGCCGGGCGCCGCCCGCGGCGCGCTGTGCACGCCCGGGGCGGGGCTCTCCAGCGCCGCAAAGTCCAGCGCGGGCCTCCGAAGCTCAAGGATACCCTTGTGTCCTGTGCCTCGCGGCCCATGCCGCCGACATTCCTGTGGCAATGTGTCCCTCGGAAAGGCTCTTGTGTCCTCTCGCGTGCCCTGCCTCATCAAGTCCGACTGCAAGCCTTCTCCTTCTCTTTTTATGGGGGGGAACTATTTGTTTTTGCCGTCGAAAATCTGCCTGTAGGGGGACACGCCCGACCTACAACCCTCGTCGAAATTGAACGCAAGTTTTTTCCACCCCCGTCGCTCCCAAATTTCAATGTTCATCGACAGGCGCATCGCGGCCGGCGGGGTCCGAAGAAAAACTCGAAGACGCCGGCGTCGGCGTGAACACTGAAATCGGGGGTCGGGGGGCGCCGCCAGGTCGCGGCGAAAACTTGCGCTCAATTTCGACGAGGGATGTAAGCCTTCTCCTTCTCGCTTCCCCATCGACAATCGGCCTGTAGGGGGACACGCCCGACCCTGACCTTCCAGGAGGGCAAAAAAATAGCACCGGACTGTAAAACCGATCCCAAAGCTATTCTACGTCTTGGTTTTAGGATGTTTCGTTCAGTGTTTCACGCTTTTGGGCCTCCAGTGCTAAAAAATGGCTCTCTGGAAGGTCAGGGTACAGCCTGTTGGGTTTCCTCGAAGCACGGACCTCAGAGGGCCGCCCCTCTCGGAGCCTGCTTTTTTGTTGAACAGCATTACTTCTAAAGAATAATTATTGTTGGGGCCCCTGGTGCACGACCCCCCCGCCGCGCCTAGGCCGCAGCCTCATTTTCATCATTTTCGTGAGGAAGTCTCAAGCAAAACGGGGGAGTCCGGATCCGGTTGTGTTGTTACGATCGGTTTTCCCTTGCAAAAAATAAGCTAAAGTGGACATTTCTTGTTCTAACATAACCAAACTTCAAGAATCCCTTGCAAAAAATAAGGTAAAGTGGACATTCGCGCGCGCAAGACGAAATCCTTCCAAAACCTTAGTTTTCGTAGCGATTTTAACATAAAAACATCAAAAAACCAATGGTTTTTCAACAAAAAATTGTCAAAATTTCATCCCGCGCGCTCTTGCGGATTCGTAGGAAACCCAACACTTTTTAAACATTTCTGTCAAACGGGCTTTTGCGAGCAACTTTTTCGAACTTCTGCAACAACGGTTGCGCACCTGCCAGGGCCATCATCCCTGTCAAATAATACCATGCGGGACACATTCGTTTTTTCTTCGCGCGCGCACGCCGTCGTCGTCGGCCGCGGGGCCCTGAATAGTAGCCACGGTCGTCCGCATGCCACGAAGTGAAGTGTCCGAACGTCATAGGGCGGGAAGCTGGGTGTGGGTGGTGGCGAAGAGTCGTTTGGAAATTTGGTAGAGCTTGAACCGGCCCCCCCACAAAGTGGGGGTATTGCCCGCCTCCTATGAAAACCCTGGCACTGGTGAGAACGGAGTGTCCCCACGTGCTAGTAATTGTTGTTGTTGTTGTTGTTGTTGAACATTATTACTTCTAAAGAATAATTATTGTTGGGCCCCCTGGTGCACGCCCCCCCGCCGCGCCTAGGCCGCAGCTACATTTTCATCATTTTCGTGAGGAAGCCTCAGGTAAAACGATGTGATCCAGATCCGGTTGTTTTGTTGTAATCCGTTTTCCCTTGCAAAAAACACTATAAAATGACATTTCTTGTTCTAATATAATCAAATTTCAAGAATCCCTTGCAAAAAATAAGGTAAAGTGGACATTCGCGCGCGCAAGACGAAATCCTTCCAAAAGCTTAGTGTTCGGAGCGATTTTAACATAAAAACATCAAAAAACCAATGGTTTTTCAACAAAAAAATGTCAAAATCTCATCCCGCGCGCTCTTGCGGATTCGTAGGAAACCCAACACTTTTTAAACATTTCTGTCAAACGGGCTTTTGCGAGCAACTTTTTCGAACTTCTGCGACAACGGTTGCGCACCTGCCAGGGCCATCATCCCTGTCAAATAATACCATGCGGGACACATTCGTTTTTTCTTCGCGCGCGCACGCCGAAATCTCCAAAAACCATTGGGCTTCTTAAGAATTTTAGCACCGCGCATCATAAAATCACACGAATCGCACCGTAGGTCCTCGAAAAACACCTGCACGACTTTTCAAAATTTCCACCCGCGCGCGCTGTCCGAATCCTAAAAAAACCAATGGTTTTCCAACATTTATGTTACATGAGCTCGCGCGAGCTACTTTCGCACGCTCTTGCAACGGGGTTCGCGCGCCTGCCAGGGGCCATAATCCCTTGCGGTTGCGCCATAGGTTGCGCCCTCGGCCGCCGAGAATAAAACGCCCCCCTATTGGTTGCGCCATAGGTTGCGCCCTCGGCCGCCGAGAATAAAACGTCCCCCTACTGGTTGCGCCATAGGTTGCCCCAGGAGGCCTTCAAGAGGCCCCAAGAGGCCTTTTCCCCCTGGCCCACCCCAGCCCCCAGTGGCCTCGGGCCCCGCCTCTCACGGCGCCCCCCCTTGGGCCCCTCCAGAGTGCCTCATCGGGAACTCTTGTTTTGAAACAGGAGCCGCCATCAACCTCACCTGCTTGTGAGATTGAGCTGTCTGATCAGTTTGACACATGTATGTGCTTCGTTTCCGTTCGTATGGACTTTGGCACTTTCCCACAGCATTATGTGTGTGCCTTAGCCATTGGGGCTCCAGTCGTATATTGCTTGTCGTATCTCTTTCCATATTTGCACGCGCGTCCGTATTGTTGGCAATGGCAGGGCAGTGGGACGAACAGACTGGGGAGTATATCCCATCCAACGAGGAGGTGGCCGAGGGTATGAGGCGCTGGTCTGTGTCACCCGGCGGGGACGGATTGGTATTCCAATGGCTCAAGGCTCAGGAGAGACAACAGTACCACATAGCTAGGGGGGTGGCCGCTCACTCTTCGAGCTGGTGGTTCCTTCCGGGCATGCCTCCAGAGAGTGCCTGGAACGAGGTGCCACCAGCTCGAGGGGAAGGCGCGGCCACCCCCTTAGCTGGTGGTATTGGTACTTTTTTCTCTCCTGAAAGGTGCTGCGCGAGACCACGTGGTTCGCGACCGCAGTGTATTTTCCGTGTATGTGGCAGGGACTCACGGGTGTATGCCTGTGTGTGTCGACCGCGGAGAGCACGCGCCGTTCAAAGGAGAACGGCATGGTCGAGAACCAGCGGCGTATGGGAGGCATCGAGACCCCAGAGTGGATGGCGTTCGCTGTATACTTCTACCCTGGCTTGGTATTCGGCAACTTTGATGGTTTCCAAGATCCAGCCGCGCAGTATCTGGGCACACTTGCGGAAGTATTCAATCGGCTGTGCACCCAAGCTGGTATAGCGAACTGGAGTTCGCACGTATTCGTCCGACCCGGCGGCTGGGTGTATGCTGGCTTGCGCAGGCTGTTGCAGCTCCTGCGTATTCACGTGCATTCCGAGGTGGTATCAGGTCTGTCATACAGGCGCATGGCGAGCCTGGATGTATTTGTGGCAACACACACGGCATCCATGGGCATGGAGCCGCCATGTATGGCTCTGTGGAATGCCTCCCACGACGTCAAGGATGGTATCACCTTGTTCCCGAAGCAGGATCATTGGTGGCACATGCCTGTATGGCGTTCTTTCGGGCAGTCCGAGTATGGGAATGTCATGGATTACCGTGTGGATCTGGGTATGCCGGCGCATGTCCAGGGCGTCCTGGCGGTATTGGCGCCCCACGGACGCACGGGCGATGTGTCCGCGAGGAGGCGTATCGGCACCATGCTGGGACACTTGGCCCCTGATGTATGGGTGCCAGGAGCGCAGCTTGCAGTATTGCGCCCGATGCGTGCCATTAGGGACAGGCGCATGCCAGAAGACGATGAGCACACAGACTCGTCTCTTTAGTATGCTTCCAGAGCACGTATGCGTCCGCCTCGCCTTGTCCTGCTGCTCCTCCTCCTCCTCCTCCTCCGGCGGGGCACCCATGGGGACAACCATCGGGACCACCATCGGAACAACCATCGCGGCAACCATGGGGACAACCATCGGGACAACGATCGGGACAACCACAACCATCAGGACAACCATCGGGACAACCATCGGGACATCCATCGGGACAACGATCGGGACCACCATCGGGGCAACCATCGGGAGAACCATCGGAACAACAATCGGGACAATCATCGGGACACTCATCGCGACAATTATCGGGACAACCACAACCATCAGGACCTCCAACCAGAGAGAGGTAGTCACGTGTATTTCGTCGACGAGTGAGCCAGTATTGCACATTGAGGCCGGAACGAGAACCACAGAACAAGAATGAGCATATATCGTCTCACAACAACGGAAACAAGTCCTGTGGTATGCTGGCGCCACGCACGTGATACCAGTCAAAATAAGGGTCTTGGCTTGTGTGGTACAGAAACGTTAAAACGTCGGAAAACGGTACACGTGCCCATTGTTGGAACAGGGGTATAAGTCGTATACTAAGCTAGTTTCCACAAGATGTTACCACAAGAAGTCATTGTAACCATGCGCCAGTGTAGTAGCCAAGGTCGTCCGCAGGCCACGAAGTGAAGTGTCCGAACGTCATAGGGCGGGAAGCTGGGTGTGGGTGGTGGCGAAGAGTCGTTTGGAAATTTGGTAGAGCTTGAACCGGCCCCCCCACAAAGTGGGGGTATTGCCCGCCTCCTATGAAAACCCTGGCACTGGTGAGAACGGAGTGTCCCCAGTCTCAAATGATTGTTGTTGTTGTTGTTGTTGTTGGGGGGCTCAGGCAAGTTTACCTGCATGGCGTTCGCCCCCCCCCCCCCCCCCCACACACACACACTCTCTCACACACACACACTCACACACACACACACTCACACTCACTCACACACACAAACACACACACACTCACACACACACGCCCCTCTTCAAACGAAAACTAGCGTGCACGTGCCTTTCGACTTGCATGTGTTCCGCACGTGCAGGTCGTCTGGGGCTTGCTCCAGGTTCAGCCACCCCCCCGTCCATGCAAGTATTGGAGGCCTGGAAATGGACACCAACACCAACACAGGGGGTTGCCTCCACAGGGGAAGGATGATCCTAGATTTCGGCGTTGGTGGTAATAGTTCGGCCACCCTGGACGCCAGAATATATTACTACCATCGCAGAGATCGGGATCTCCCTCCCTCGGTGGAGGCGCACCACCAATACTGGTGTTGGCGTCAACCTCTAAGCCTGCGAAAGTAGACTTGCCGGGGTCTCTCTTTTTAAATGTCCTTGGAGGCCCGCCCCGGGCTACCTCGCCCCCGAGAACCCCCCCTGGGCGATTCACGAGGGCTGCTCCCGCCCGAGACCCCTCCGGGGCGACTCGTAATTACGGGAACCAGTGAGCAGCCGAGACCCCCCCGGGGCGACTCGACTGCTCGGACGGACCACCCCCCCCCCTATAGCGCCACCTCCTCGTGGGCGCCGCCGGGATGCTCGGTCGGCCGGGCCGCCGCCGCCCTCGCCGCCCCGCTCTCGCGCGGGGGCGCCGCCCCCCTGCTCGCCATCGCTCGGACGTCCACTCCCTGTTTTTTTTTTTTTTTTTGTTGGGGGGGTTCGTGCGTGGCTTTTTCGGCAAATGGTCAAGGCTGCTCCTCGATGGTCCTCGCCGAGGAAAAAAAACGCACACGTCCGAGCGATGCCAGGCCTGCGCGCCGCCAGCGCCGCGGCGGCGAGCGCCCCCCGCGCGAGGCGGGCGCCCGCCGGCGCTCCGGGCGCCCCGCGCGGCGGCCGGGCGTGCGGGGGCTCCGGCAGACGGGATCGGCGGCGAGCGAGGGGGGGGGGGAGCGAGAAGGAGACGGCTTGGGCCCCCTGACCTTCCAGAGAGCTATTTTCTAGCACTGGAGGCCTAAAAACCTGAAAAGCTGAGCGAAACAGCCTAAAACCAAGACGTAGAATAGCTTTGGGATAGGTTTTTACATCGGGTGCTATGTTTTAGCCCTCCTGGAAGGTCAGGGTCGGGCGTGTCCCCCTACAGGCCGATTGTCGATGGGGAAGCGAGAAGGAGAAGGCTTACATCCCTCGTCGAAATTGAGCGCAAGTTTTCGCCGCGACCTGGCGGCGCCCCCCGACCCCCGATTTCAGTGTTCACGCCGACGCCGGCGTCTTCGAGTTTTTCTTCGGACCCCGCCGGCCGCGATGCGCCTGTCGATGAACATTGAAATTTGGGAGCGACGGGGGTGGAAAAAACTTGCGTTCAATTTCGACGAGGGTTGTAGGTCGGGCGTGTCCCCCTACAGGCAGATTTTCGACGGCAAAAACAAATAGTTCCCCCCCATAAAAAGAGAAGGAGAAGGCTTGCAGTCGGACTTGATGAGGCAGGGCACGCGAGAGGACACAAGAGCCTTTCCGAGGGACACATTGCCACAGGAATGTCGGCGGCATGGGCCGGGAGGCACAGGACACAAGGGTATCCTTGAGCTGGCAGGGTCGACTGTATGTTGCCCCCATCGTACTCAAGGACCGCATCCCAGAAATAATCCCGAGACCCCGGAGAAGTGTCGAAAGAGTGTCGAAAGCGTGTCGGAGCAGTGTCGGACGAGTGTCTCCCAGGGCCCGACACGTGAAAACCCTCGAGTTTCGGTGGTGGTGGAAATGCTTTCTGGTGATCAAGGCTAAAGTAGGTTGGAACATCATAAAAGAAGGTCTTCTCAGAAGGCGGCGGGATTTCTCAGAAGCCCTCGCGCCTTCTGAGAGGTTTTTCTGTCTTCAGGGGAAGGCTTAGAAAACCTCTCAGAAGCCTGGGGGACTTCCGAGCCTTCTGAGAAGGCCTGCTCCTTCTCACTTCCCCCCCCCCTCCCTCGCCGCCGATGGGAGGACGCCAACTATGCGGGCAAGATGTGTATTCATACCCGCTGCGTCTTGGACGTTCTGGGAAGGGGCGCCCAGAGGCCATTGCGCAGCGCGCACGGATCAGCATCGAGCCTCCTGGGGGCAGATGTTCATCCACATCCACTGCGCCTCGGGTTGCTGGGGAAGGGAGGCCGAGACTTATGGTGTTCCCAGTGAATTCAGGGACCACGTCCCAAAAATAACTTCGAGCACCCAGAACGGTATCACAAAAGCGTCGAACGAATATCGCCTCCCGGGACCCGACCCGTGAACATCATCCAGTCTCGGTACTTCCTTGGTGCTCGACGTTGATGTCTGGTGATCAGGGCCGAAGTAGGTTGGAACATCATAAGCCGAGACGCTGAGATGCAGTGGGCCTGGGTACAGATACTGCCCGCCAGGTGCACACCGACACCGATCCTGGCCAGGCTCAGCATGGAGAGGCCGACGGCCCTCTCTGGCACGCCTCCCTTCTTCTCCTACAGGTACGGCAGGCTCGTGCGGCGATGGCGTCCGCGCTGGTCTCTGACAAAAGAGGGCGGAAGATCCACCCCGATCAGAACCACCCCGACACGCGAAGCCGTCCAGTAGAGCCACCCAGAGAAGGAATCAGACAGGGCAGGGCTGTTCAATAAACGCCCAAGGCCGCTTAGTAAACGCCAGTTGTCCGGTCCGGGTGGTTCTTGTTCCTCCCTTGACTGACACCCGGTGGATCGCTCAGCCTTGGCCGGCCGCGGCCGCGTGGCTTCTGCAGGAGGGCAGGCGCACCGATGCTGGGCCCAGGATCGGCCTGGCCAAGACCGGCGTGGGTGTACAGCTGGTGCCCTCCGAGAAGAGACAGCGGCACAGGCGTAAACTTTCGGAGGCCCGCGCGGACTTCTCCGATCAGTGCTGGACCGACCCCCCTCCCCAGCACGCTAAGTGCCAGGGGCGGCGCTGGAGGCGCAGCCAGAAGGAGCCCGTCGCAGCTCCAAGATATCCGCACGGAGCTCCCAAAGTTTCTGTTTGTTGCTCTTTTCGGGCACAACATTCCTCAACAGATCATTGCAACGGCATGATACGTCTGTGGAGTCCCTCTTGCAGGCGGCAAGGGCTGGCTCGAGACGCAGGGTCTGGCTCCGAACCCCTGGACGACAGTGGGGGAGAGGGCAGGAGGAAGACGGCACACGAGGAGGACGAGTAGAAGAAGAAAGACCACATAACCATAAACGTTTGGCGCTCCGCGCGGACTTCTTGGATCTGCGCGCCACCCCCCGCCCTGGCGCGCCGAGCGCGCCTGGGGCGGCGCCGGAGAAGCGCCGCCCGGAGGGCCCCGCGCGGATCCAGGAACCCCGCGCGGAGACCCAAAAGTTCCTGTGTACTCATGTGGCTTTTTTGCTCTCCTCCGAAGACGGCGGGGAGGCGCCGTGCGTCTGTCTGCCCAGAGCTCCCATATATAGGGGGCAAACAAACCTACCTCGCTTTTGACCACCCTCGCTTCCAAGAGATACCGAGCGATGCCAAATTGCAGCCTGTACTGGTCAGGCCGCTTGACGAGGAGGCGCGTGGTATGGCTTGGTTTTGCCTGGAAGCGAAAGCGGGGTAGGTAATTCACGCTCTGAATCTAGTCTCTGCCTTGTGCCGGTGCCTCTCCTTCGGGCCTCGCGTCCGGGGAGGGCGAGGGGAGCGCGGGCGCCGCGCGCGGGCAGGGCAGAGGCGGCCCACGGGCCCGGCGGGGGGGGCACGCTCCGCATCGTCCTTAGTGCCTCTGCGGGCCCTGCGGGCGGCGAGCCCGCTGGCCCAGGCGTCGACGAGGCGCTGCAGGCAGCCCGCACAGCAGGGGCCAGGGGCGGCTTCCCCCGGGGCCGTGGGCGACCCGAGGAGGAGGAGGAGGAGGAGGAGGCGGAGGAGGAGGAGGAGGAGGAGGAGGAGGAGGCGGAGGAGACGAGAAGGAGGAGGGGGGAGGAGGAGGAGGAGGGAGGAGGAGGAGGAGGAGGAGGAGGAGGAGGGAGAGGAGGAGGAGGAGGGAGGAGGAGGAGGAGGAGGAGGAGGGAGGAGGAGGAGGAGAGGAGGAGAGGAGGAGGAGGAGGAGGAGGAGGAGGGAGGAGGAGGAGGAGGAGAGGGAGGAGCAGGAGGAGGAGGAGGGAGGAGGGAGGAGGAGGAGGAGGAGGGAGGGAAAGAGGAGGAGGAGGAGGAGGAGGAGGAGGAGGAGGAGGAGGAGGAGGAGGGAGGAGGAGGAGGAGGAGGAGGAGGAGGAGGACGGGTCGCCTAAGCTCTTCGGAGAAGCCCTCCGCAGGGGCGCACGATGAGGCTGCGAGGGCCCTGGAGGGCCGCGTCGGCACTGCGCCGGCGGGCGGCCTCGGAGAGCCGCTCGTCCTTGCTGGGCGGGCTGACTGCGCAGGGAGAATGGCTTTATACCAGATGGCTTGAGCCGAGGGGCTACGGATGAGTCCCTGGGCTCTGCGCCAGGCGGCACCGCACCTCGTGCACGAGCGCAGACGCCCGCAGGCCCCTGCGGTCGGCGTTACGGAGGAGCGCTGGGGGCGAGGGGAAAGACGGCACCGGTTTGACCGGCACGGAAGTCCGACTCGCATTGAGCTCGGCTTGCACGCATGTTTGACTCGCGCGGGGCTCGATTTGCACATCACATACTTTGTACGCTCGCACAAACGATGCCGAGGAAAAGGAGGGGGAAGGGCACGAGGAAGACAAAGAGAAATCAGAGAAGAAGTAACGGTTGGAGTAAGAAACGGACTAGGAGCCAGAGCAAAACAAAGCAGCAATAGCAGGCAAGACCACTCGTACCACTATGAGTGGAAGTGCGAGTGGCGCTGATATGATTAAAGAGTATGTGAAGACAGGGCATCAGTAATCATCATGTTTGAGCAGAGAGAGCGAGAGAGAGAGAGAGAAAGAAAGAAATAAAGAGAAAGAGAGAGAGGTAGATTCCTCTAAGATCTAAGCGCACGCCCAGAACCTCTCAGAGAGCCAACCCACAACCAGGCCGACGGAGACAGCCGAAAGGCTATATAAAACAAGGTTGGCCTCAGCATTGCACTCATTTTCACGATGGTCATCTGAACAACCGCACTGTTCCGTCCAAAGAGCTTCTGTCACGCATGAATTGGTACTCTTTGCCACCGAGCTCGGCACTCCCCTCTTTATATAGGGTGGTACGCGGGCGGGTGACTTGAGCACAGACAGCAACGGGCGAGCCGAACGATAGCAGAGGAAAAAACAATAATATTTCACATTCCTCTAAGATCTAAGCGCACGCCCAGAACCTCTCAGAGAGCCAACCCACAACCAGGCCGACGGAGACAGCCGAAAGGCTATATAAAACAAGGTTGGCCTCAGCATTGCACTCATTTTCACGATGGTCATCTGAACAACCGCACTGTTCCGTCCAAAGAGCTCCTGTCACGCATGAATTGGTACTCTTTGCCACCGAGCTCGGCACTCCCATACAGTCGCCCATATGGGTACTCTGGGTCAAGGACACGATGAAAGGGTGGTACGCGGGCGGGTAGAACCAAAGGAGGAAGGCCCACAAGACGACATCACTTCAGCGCTTCCTCAGGTAGCTCAACAACTTGTCTGGGAACGACTGGGCTGAACGGTTCATCCTCGAGATCTGGACGCGGTCGAGCTTGTTGTACTGCTTCAACAGTTTGGCATGGCGCTCGTACCTGGTCACACTCTTCTTGGCCGCCCAACGGCCGCGCCGACGCACCTGCTCAAGGTTCCGATGCTTGTGATAGATGTCGTGAGACGGGGCGGTGTGCCTGACGGTGTGAGGCGTCACGTTCAGCTTAGTGTAGTTGAGGGCCTTCGACGCTGCCTTGAAGTCGTGCTCGTACTTTGCCAAGGTCAAGCTGCGAAAAAGAGGAGCGCGAGGATCTGCTGGCATGCTGCGGCCGCCGGAAGTCTGCGTCACGCGCTGAACCAGCGCGGCAGCCACCTTCGGAGCCCACGGCCGCGAAGGACTGCCCAACACCACGGAGTCGTCGACCTGGCCAGTCTTAGTGACGAAGCCGAGCTCCGCGGGGGCGAAGACGACGCCCCAGTCCCGCGAAGCCGTGCCGCGGACACCTGGGACAGGCGGCAGCATGTTGCCTACCACCAGCTCGACGCTCTCGGACGGGCGCCCGTAGTCGTCCAGCTGAAGGGCCAAGCACGCCGCGCTCTCACCGCGGCCGTTGTCCAGCATCCACGCGCCCATGTCCAGCAGCACCTCCTGGGGCGCAGGGTCCTTCACCACCTCGCGGGACCGCTTGGCCCAGCCGGCGATCGCTCTCTCGACGTCGCTGAGGCGCTCCCGCTCCTGCTTGTAGTTGTTGGACTTCAGCAACAAGTAACCGAAGAAGACGGCGCGGCCGACGCTCGGCCCATAGCCCTCCTGGAACTTGCTGAAGAAATACTCCTTCATCGTCGTCGCCAGCGAGAGGGATCCGACGGGACGGCTCTGCTGCTCGGCCCAGTCGTAGAACTTCTCCAGCTCGCGGCGGTAGATGTCCTTCGCCTTATCGCCAGCCGTGCTCTCCTGGAGGAAGCGATCGGGAGGCGCAGCAGCTCTAGCGGCCACCGCCTGCCTCCTCAGTGCCTTCTGCCTCCGCGGCCCAGAGCGGGCGGTGGCGGCCAAACCGTAGCCTGTGGTCGCGGATGTAGTCCGTCGCTCGAGCGGGGACTTCAGAATCGCTCCCTTCACCACTCCGCGGAGGCGCTCCCTGGACGGCTGGATACCGTCGCCGTCCGACAAGCGAGGCAAGATCTTCATCCCACTGGTTGACAAAACTTGGCTGTGAGCCGCACGCAGCGGCTGGTGCAATCTGAAAAATGAGAGAAGCCCATCTCGAGCACAATGATGACGGATAGGCTCCCGCTGTCTTTGTTTTACACTGTGACCGCCAGACTCCATCTGCTCCCAAGACTCGCTCCTGCCCTTCAAGGACGCGATGCACATGACCCCCAGAACACTTAGCTTCAAGCCCACGCAGGGCCTGGACGTTGGTGAGCACTGTGGTGGGCTTCTTGTGCAGGACCTCATACTGGCACATGTGGAAGGAGACCTTGAAGACCTTGGGGAGCCCCATGAGGTCCACGACAGGCTTGAACTCCCAGAGACCTGACGACGAGGGGTTCTCCAGGCTCCAGAGGACCCCACATCTAGAGGCCAAGACGCAGACCTCCACGGTGAAGAGAGCCAGCTCCACCGCCACCGCCTCCTTAGCGTAAGCCTTCCCAAGATTAGACACCCCTCGCCTCGCCACTGACCAGACCGTACATGGGGTACCCAAGTGGATGTACCATATGAGGCCCGAGAGGATCCAGGACTTGATGAGGTTCTGAGTGCTTTTCCTGGTGAGGTCGAATTTCGCACCACGCTCCAGTTCGAACGGCGGCCCGACCCGCAGCCCGCGGGATCGGAGAGCACAAGTGAGGCCCGCTTCGCCGGCAAAGAGCTCGAGAGCCACGGTCTCCTGCACTGGAAAAGGCGCTCGGAGGTGTCGTCCACCGCCGAGCCGAGGGACCGAAGATGAGGCCGGGGGAGTGTCGGATCGCATGGTACATGATGTGGTATCTTCTGAAACTCCGACTGGGCCGACTGTCGACCCTCCCCCAGTCTCGTGCAGGCGCGAGCCGGCATCGGCGACGTTGCGCTTGCTCTCGACGTGCCGTGAGTGCCAGCGGATCCGAGCAGCAATCTGGTAACTAGCCGCCCGCCTCGCCAGCGCATTGAGGGCCCACGACTTCGCGCGGCCCTTCTCGAAGGCACAGATTGAGACCAGGTTGTCCCCGATAGAGGCGACCCGCTTCCCGTGGTTGTGGCGGCTGCGAGTCGCTCGGCGAAGGCCGAAGAGGGACACGCGGCCTTCCTTGACATTGATGTGCTCCTCTGTCCAGCGCCAGCGCCCGACCCGAAGATGCCTCCACCTTCGGAGATCGTCCCAGCAGCGGTCGATGGGGGGCACGGCGCTCGGGACCTCGACCTCCTCCTGCCTGGGCCGCGGCCGCGGTTCCCGTGAGCGGCGCCCGACTCGAGGCCGGGAAAAAGGCCGCTCCTGGGAAGCTGCCTCCAGCGAGCGCCCAAACTGCGTCTGCGGGCCGATGGCACAGGGTCGAGACCCTCGCACAGCAACGTCAGCATAGGCACCCTCAGGAAACTCCCACGATCCTCCAGGCGCGAGGCGGCCCCCCGCGTACTCGACCCACTCTGGACGAAGCAGCCCGACCTCGGGCAGCGTGTCGACGAGCTTGAACCGCCATCTTTCACGATAGCGGGTGAGGTCACGAAGCTCCGAGCTCGTCGCAGTGGTCGACAGCAAGGCGTACCCAAAGCTCGAGGAGTCCGAGCAGTACACCTCGTGGCTGAAATCGGCCCCCAGGTCGTACTCGGACAGGAACAGCAACCCCTGCACGAGCCGCATCTCATTCTTGATGGCTGGCGTAAGGCGGACGCGCCTCCCGCGCGCCGCCGCGACAAAGGGGTAGACTGCCTGCAGGCACGCCAAAGCCGGCCGAGACAGACTGAACAGGTTGACGACGTGCCCCAGCCAGATCTCCATGACGTTGCCGTGGATCCAGCGGCGTCGCCGAAGGGCCCGAGTGGCCAGGTAGACGCGCCAAGCGCGTCGCGGCACGTGGCGCAGACACCTCCGCTTCCCGTCGAAGACCACCCCGAGGCTCTCGAAGACCACGGCGACCTCGGAGTCGACGTGGGTGCCGATGTGCGCCTCCTCCGCCGCGTGCCTGAACCTCTGGACCGAGTCGAGCGCGGTCTCGCGGTCGCCGGCGAGCGTGGTGAAGTTGTCCACGTACACGCCCGACACGGCCTGCCCCGCCCGCAGCACTGGGGCCGGCGTCCGCTCGCGTACCAGCGAGCGGGGGCACACCGCGCTCTTGGTGGCCAGGTGGGAGATGGCCTCGTTCGCGAAGTGCAGCGCCCACGCCCACCCCATGGCCATGCCGTGGAAGACAGGGTAGACCACCTCAGAAGGCCCGACCGCCACGCGTCGACCCAGGTCGTCGTCATAGACCTGGGTAACCCCCCAGGCACCCGCGGCCCGCGGGAGGTCGATCCCGAACCAGGACCCCAGCTCCTCGACCAGCATCTGGTAGAAGCAGTCGTCGACGTCGCTGGTGCCGCCCCAGATCTCCGAGATGCCGCCGAAGCCCCCGAGGTCCTGCAACGCGGTGTCCGAGAGGTCCAGCTCGCAGAAGCCGCCAACCGAACCCAACCGTGTCTTCGGCGGCGTCTTGTGACAGCGGTTCGCCTGCCGGGCGCCAATGATGAGCCTGATCCACGCGGGGTCCTTCTTCTTGACGAAAAAGATGCCGACCTTCGCCTTGAGCTTCTTGCGGAAGCCGATGAGGTTGGCGTCCCTGAGGCGGCCCACGAGCTCGAAGAGGCTGTCGTGGTCCCGCGCCAGCTTCGGGTCCCAATACGGCCTGGGAAAGTCCACAGCCGCCCGAGCTTCCAGTATCTGCTCTGCATCACGCTCCACGCAATGCTTATAGTGCTTGATGAGGCCCGCCGTCTCGGGCGGCAGGAGCGTCTTTGCGTCCTTCGCCACGGTGCCCGAGCGGCAGATCTTGAGCTTCGAGATGTCGTACTCGGCGAGGTTCTTCGGCTCCTGCGAGTACAGGTCCCTGGACGCAAGGAGCTCCGCGAGGGCTCCGTCTTCGTCCAGGTCTCGAGGCGGCGGGCCGTACGCCTTGACGCGCCGAGCGACGTGCTGCAGGACGTCGCATTGCAAGGGCGTCCCCCGCACACCTCCGAATCGCCGCGTACTTGAGACGCTCGAAAAAGAAGTAGTTGCGGCAGCGAGCTGGTTGAGTGATCTAACCGCTTCACACTCTCGCTGATGCCGATGGAGCTGCTCACGCCGACGCTGCTGAACATATCGAGGAGCGCCAGGAGAAGCCAAGCTCGGAGCCGCCGGCGACGGAAGCGGAAAGATCTCCCCATGTCGCCTCTGGCTGCAGAGTCGCCGCCGGACGCCAGCGCCTCCACGGTCAAAACTGTCGGCGGGGACGGACATGCTGAAGAGCCGCCCCAGCCAGAAGGGAACTGACCACTGGGGTCAGTTCCCCGCCTGCTTGTCGTCCCCCTTCGGCCCCCCCTTCTTGGGAGACTTCTTCGGGGGGGGATCGTCGCCACCTTTGCCACTCCTATGACGCTTGTCCTCGTTGAGCCGCTCCTCACGAAGAAGACGAGACTGCTTGAGGGTCTGCGCACGCTCTCCCTGCTTCTTGTAGATCCAGCCGCGGAAGCCCGCGCTGGCCGCCGCACCGCTCTCCGTAGTCGGGCCGCCCATGACCAGGTCCAGGCCGGCGTAGTCGGGGTGCTTCGCGTTCCTCTCGACCGCCATCTCAATTTGGATCTGCCTGCGCACCAACTGCTCGAAGCACGCCAGGTTTGGCACGTTGAGCTGGTCCACCTGGTGGGCCAGCCGCAGGACCTCGGTGTTGTTGCGGTGCTCGTGAAGCGCCGCCGTACCGTCGCCAACACCACTGTCCTGCCTCCACTCGCTCTCGTACACCACCATCGAGCCGGGCCCGTCCCGTATCGACTCCAGGTACTCCTTGGCGGCCCTAGGCGGGGGGAAAGGCCAGTCGTCGAACGTCTCCTCCGTGAAGAGGTCGACCGCATCCGAGAGGGCCAAGTTCCGCTTCCCCCTCTTGCGATGCAAGCCGAGGATCCTCGAGTCGCCCTCCGAAGACTCTCGCTTCTCCTTCCAGTCGTCGACCTTGTCGTCCCTGACTCGCTCCACGAATCGCTTGGCACCGAGCCAGTCCACGACACCGAGGTTCCCGAGATGGACGAACCTCTGTCCGTCCGCCAGCACCTCCTCGGGCACCTCCTTGCCGAAGTGCTCATCGTCGACCTGGTACACGACCCACTTGTGGACCTCGACGTCGTCGAACTCGCCGTCCCCCAAGATCGCTGCCTGCACCTTCGCCTGGCTCCTGAACTCCTCCATCTGGGCGGCCGAGACCGCGTCGTCGTCGAACACGTACGAAGCGGCCGCGACGTTGGCCAGGAAGGCTGCCCTCCTCGAGAGCACCTTGTGTCTCTGATCATTGAGATCGTGGATCTGCAGCTGCAAGTCGGGCGTGAGGCACACCCACCGCCCGCCGCTAATACGATGCAGCAGGACACGATGATGCCACACCAGCCCGTTCGGGTCATCAGGATAATGAACCAGAACCTGCGCACACCGTGTGTCAAGCGTGGGCATCCCTCAGCTGCGCCGGCGTGGTGGGCCCCGCACCGGCAGGCCGCCCCCCGGCTTCAAGAAAGCTGGGCCCCGCCGCCGCTGCCGCCGCCGCGCGCGGCCTCGCCGCCTCGGCAGGGCGCCGCCACGGGACGCCGACGAGCGCGCCAAGCAGGAAGCCCGTGAAGCCCCCGACCACGGCGCTCGCGAGCGCGATGCCCGCGCCCGCCCAGAGGAGCGGCCCCAGCCCGCCCAGGCCGGCCGGCTCTGGGCACGAGCAGTCCCCGCACTGCAAGCCGGGGCACGCCGGCAGCGCCACGTGCGGGCACTCCAGCGAGGGGCACGCAGGGCACGCGCTCGCCGCCAGGGCCGTCCGCAGGTGGAACACCGCAGGCAGCAGATCGCGGGCGACGCCTGAGAGTTCGGCCCAGGTGAGCATGAACCCCTGTTATGACTTGAGCACAGACAGCAACGGGCGAGCCGAACGATAGCAGAGGAAAAAACAATAATATTTCACAGACTATACATCTGCACGCGTACATCTAACCTTGTTTGTTTGTACATGTATATGTATGTGTGTATATGTATATGTATATATATATATATATGTATGTCGAGCAGATACGACGGAGCGCGAAAGCACAAGGCCGAGCGAGAGGGGTGGACAGAGACCCCCCCTGGGGCGGCCTGGGGCTGGGGCGGGCGGGCGGGCCCTCACGGGGCGGGCCCTCACGGGCGGACGGCACAAAGAGGGCGGGCGAGAGCGGGCGAGAGCGGGCGGATCCCCCCCCCCCCCAGCATGCGAGCGAGCGGGGCCCGGGGCCCCAGGGGGCGCGCGGCCCTGGCGGGCGGGACGGGGGACCCCCTCCGCGGGCGGGCGGAGCCCTCGCGACGGGGCGGCGGCAGCGGGCTCCGAGGGGGGGCCGCCGGGCGCTCCCCCCGCGCGCGGGGCCGATAGGGGGCCCCATGCACGGGAGGGCGCGGCGGGGCTCGGAGGGGGCCGAGGCGCCGAGGCGACGCGAGAGTGCAAGCTCTCGGAGGGGATGGAAGCAGAGGGCGGCTTGGCTGAAGGGGCCCTGGGACACACAAATAGATACACACAAACACGATTATGCCCCCTATTTTTCAATTTTTCGTCTTCCCGTCCAATTCCCATATTTTCCCATATTTTCTGGGGAGTCGACGGATAATTGTGTCTGTGTGTTTTTTCCTCTCCTGATTGATGCAGGCGGAGCTCGCAAGCTGGAGCGCTCCATCCGAAAGCCCGGGGGCCGGGCGGCAGGGCAGGGCGTGGCCCCGCCCCCGCGATCCCGCCCCCCCAGGGGGCGGCTCCCTCTCTGCGCCCCTGCCTGCGCCTCCTCCTCCTCCTCCTCCTCCTCCTCCTCCTCCTCCTCCTCCTCCTCCCCTCCTCCTCCTCCTCCTCCTCGTCCTCCTCCTCCTCGTCCTCCTCCTCCTCCTCCTCCTCCTCCTCCTCCGTTGTGCTCCCTGCCACCCGCCGTGCTTTTGTTTCCGTGTCTGCCGCCCGCCTCCCGCCGTCCCTCCCCCATGCAGAAAATCCCGAAGATCAACGCCCACAGCAGCCACCCCGACACGCGAAGTCGCTCAACAAAAAGCGCGCCCAGAGAGGGCGTCGAGCCGAGCAGGGCTGTTTAGCCAACGCCCAGGGCCGTTTCGGTTCAACGCCAACGCCGATTGTCCGGTCCGGGTGGTTTTTCCTCCCTTGACTTAGGTTTAGGTCGGGCATGTCCGGATTTTGGACGAAAAATACAACAAAATATCCCAAACATTCAAGAGTGGTCAAAATACAGTCGGGGCCTTGACCTAAGGAACCCTAAATAAGGAACGAGGCCCCTTTTTCCATAAGTTAAACTTCGATTTCCTGTCAAAAACATAAGGGAAACCTGAGGCAAGCTGCGAAACACTTAAGGAACGCGGAGCCCCTCCCCAACGAAAAAGGTTCCGTCTTCAGGGCCCCGACTGTATATTGAAAACCTCGTCCCCAGACAATCGTTTGCCTATTTTTGAATAGATCCCCTGTCGAGGGGCACGCCCCACTTAAGCTCACTTCCCAGACTCCACCCCCGACGCCGTGGCCGCCGCCACCGCCCGAGGCGGTGGCCCTGGCAGCTTCTTCCTCCCTATAGGGTGCGCGCGCGTGGGCCCGTTCCGGGGAACCACGGACGCACAGACAGTGCACACCTCTGAAGGGGCCCCAGGACACACAAATAAGTACACATAACTAAACAGATCCCCCTATTTTCACATATTTTTGGGGTTGTTGTCCTCCCCCCCACCTCCCATATTTTCCCATATCTTCCTGGGAGTCGACGATTCAGTGTGCCTGTGTGTTTCTTCCCCTCCTGAAGACAGTGCACACCTCTATGCTTCCGGATTGGAGGGCCCACTTCCGGGGCAACTCCTTCCCCCCTGCAGGTGTGCACGCGCGTGGCCCGCTCCGGGAACCACGGACGCACGGACAGTGCACATGATCTCTATGCTTCTGGACTGGAGGGCCGACATCCGCTTCCGCATCGGCTTTCGTGGGCCTTCCGCCGACTTCCGCCCGTGGACCGCCGGCTTCTGCCGGAGGAGCCTTCCCCGTTTTACGTCTGCCACCTTCCGCCGAGAAGGAGATGCCGACCTCTCCCTATCTCTCGCATGCGAGGCCTCTTCTGGGGCTCACCCAACACAGATCGGGCCCGTGAACACTCGCTGTCCAGGACTGTGCTGTGACGGCCACGGTAGAGAACGATTGCGTGGACAAGCATGGCTCCAACCCTCCATGAAGAAGAGAGAAGGGGGGATGCCATCGGCTTCAGCCGGCAGCGATCCGCGAAATGAGGGGGAGGCACCAGAGGGAGGAGGAGAACGGAGGCAGGCCGAGGGCGGAGGGGGGACAGAGGGCAGACGGGGGCCGAAGAGAGTCCGCCCGTCCCCCCCCCCGACCCCAGCTCCGCCCAGGCTGTGCCCGCGGCGCGGGGGAAGCAGGCAGCGCGGAGGGCCACCCCCCGGCGCGCTGCCGAGATCAGAACGGCACCGCCCCGGTCGTGGCGCTGCCTGGACCATCTTGACCACGCCGAAGCCGCCACGGCCAATCACCCGGACGCACGACATGGACTCCAGGGTCACCTCCGGCTGCTGCGCAGGGGGCGGGGAGCGCAGCCCCATGGTGGCGGGAGGAGGACGGAGGACGGCGCAGCGGCAGTGACGAGCGCGGGGGCCGAGCGGTCTCAAGACCATGCCTGGGTGCGCGGGTGAAGGTGGGATTCCATGGCCTGGATGATTCTGGTTTGTCGCTCGGTGTTGAAACTGTCCTTCCTTGAGCAAACATGGTTGGCCCCCTATCTGGTGCCCCTCGTGCTACGGCAAATCTTGGGTCTCCAAACGGTGTTGTTGCTTCCTGGCGTAGGAAAACAAAAACAGCAGCAGCAGCAACAACAACAACAATAACAATACACATAACAACAACACAACCAACACCACCACCACCAACAACAACATCAACAGCAGCAGCAGCAACAACACCACCACCACCACCACCACCACCAACAACAACAACAACAACAACAATTACTAGCACGTGGGGACACTCCGTTCTCACCAGTGCCAGGGTTTTCATACGACGCCCGCCAATACCCCCACTTTGTGGGGGGGCCGGTTCAAGCTCTACCAAATTTCCAAACGACTCTTCGCCACCACCCACACCCAGCTTCCCGCCCTATGACGTTCGGACACTTCACTTCGTGGCATGCGGACGACCGTGGCTACTATTCAGGGCCCCGCGGCCGACGACGACGGCGTGCGCGCGCGAAGAAAAAACGAATGTGTCCCGCATGGTATTATTTGACAGGGATGATGGCCCTGGCAGGTGCGCAACCGTTGTTGCAGAAGTTCGAAAAAGTTGCTCGCAAAAGCCCGTTTGACAGAAATGTTTAAAAAGTGTTGGGTTTCCTACGAATCCGCAAGAGCGCGCGGGATGAAATTTTGACACTTTTTTTTGGAAAAACCATTGGTTTTTTGATGTTTTTATATTAAAATCGCTACGAACACTAAGGTTTTGGAAGGATTTCGTCTTGCGCGCGCGAATGTTCACTTTACCTTATTTTTTGCAAGGGCTTCTTGAAGTTTGGTTATGTTAGAACAAGAAATGTCCACTTTGCCTTATTCGTTGCAAGGGAAAGCGGGCGTCAACAAAACAACCGGATCTGGATCACATCGTTTTACCTGAGACTTCCTCACGAAAATGATAAAAATGAGGCTGCGGCCTAGGCGCGGCGGGGGGGCCATGCACCAGGGGTCCCAACAATAATTATTCTTAAGAAGAAATAATGTTCAACAAGAGCAGCAGCAACCGCAACAACTACAGCAGCAGCAACAACATCAACAACGACAACAACGACACTCATTTGAAGACTGTTCGTTCTGACCTGCTCGCGTGCCATTCAACACGTGTATCCCAAACCCTCGGTACCCGCCCTTTTCGTCTTCGATCGTATCCCCTTGGGGGCGCATCTTTCTTACATGCAACGTGTATTCCGTGCAGCCCCTAAGGCAAGGGAAGAGAGGACGGATGGAAGGAAGGGGCAAGGGAGAGGGAGGAGGACGGAACACGAGAGAGAGTAGCAGGAGTGGGGCTAGGAACAGAAAACACGTGACAGAACCAGACGGGCAGATCGGACGGGTTGACACTAACCGGCGGGTCGGGAAGGCGGGCCCAGGCGGCCAAGTCGAGCAGGCGGGTTGCTGAAGCGTGCGTGCTGCATGAATCGTGAGGAAGTCTCGAGCGACAACGCGATTCCCAATTAGGTCGTGAGGACATCCACAGCAAGAGCGTGATTCCTGACTGTCGACGGCGAAGAACTCCAACGCGAGAGCGCGGTTCTGTATATATTGTGAGGAAGTCCCGCGCGAGAGCGCGATTTGGGAATAACTTGTGATGGAATACCACACGGGACACGTTGAACACTCACTTCCGAAGAATAATTATTGTTGATCCCCCCACTGGTGCATACTGCTTTTTCTCCATCGAAGTGTGCCCCTCGACGCTCGCACCCTGTTTTTTTTATCAAGGAAAATCTTGAAGCTCAAACTGGGCCCTAGGCCCCCGGGTTGCAACAACAACGGCTACCGCCTGAGACTTCCTCACAATTTAGCCAAGACCCCCGCTTCCGCCTGAGAATTCCTCGCAGTTGATTCAGGAATCGCGCTCTCGCTTGGGATTTCCTTTCAATATATTTAGGAATCGCTCTCCTGGCGCTCTGGGGTCGTGCTCTCGCTGGAGACTTGCTTGCAATTTACTGAAGAATAACGCCCTTGCGTTGGAATTTCCTGCAAATTACTCAAGCGCCGCGCTCCCGACACCCAGGCACCCAGGAATCGCGCTCACGCTTAGGACTCCCTCACAGATTACCTAAGAATCGGGATCTCGCTGCCCTTCGTGGCCCTCTTGCAGCCCTTCGTGGCCCCCTCGCTGTTTCGTGGCCCCGCTGCAACCCTTCGTGGCCCCCTCGCTACCCTTCGTGGCCCCGTTGCAGCCCCTCGTGGCCTCCCCGCTGTCCTTCGTGGCCCCGTTGCAGCTTCTCGTGGCCCCCTCGTTTTGTTTCGTGGCCCTGTTGCAGCCCTTCGTGGCCCCCTCGCTGCCCTTCGTGGCCCCGTCGCAGCCCTTCGTGGCCCCGTTGCAGCCCTTCGTGGCCCCCTCGCTGCCCTTCGTGGCCCCGTTGCATCCCTTCGTGGCCCCCCCGCTGCCTTTCGTTGCCCCATATATGTATGCCCTTCGTGACCCCCGCTCGTTCGCGCCCGTGGTGGACCATATGCATGCCCTTCGTGCCCCCTCGCTGCCCTTCGTGGCCCCGATGCTGCCCTCATCGACCCCGTCCTTGCCCTCCGCGGCCCAGTATACGCATGCCCTTCGTGGCCCCCGCTCGTTCGCGCCCGTTGTGGCCTCATGTGCATGCCCTTCGTGGCCCCGCTGTCGCCGTTTGTGGTCCCCTCACTGTCCTACGTGGCCCAGTTGCTACCCTCAGTGGCCCCATCGTTGCCTTCTGTGGCCCCGCATTATCTGCCCTTCGTGGCCCCCGCTCGTTCGCGCTTTTCGTGGCCGTATACGCATTCCCTTCGTGTCCCCGCTGTCGCCCTTCGTGGCCTACTTCGTGTCCTTGTGGCCCTGCTGTGGTTCTCTCTCGCTCTCGCTTTCGCTCGTCGTCGTCGTCGTCGCCGTCGTCGTCGTCGTCGTGTCGTCGCCGTCCTCGTCGACGTCGTCGTCGTCGTCGTGGTCGGTCCCCTGCCCGTCCCTCTTGGTCGACGGTCCGCGGCCGCCCCGCCAGTCAGCGCTGCCGCTGGCCAGGCCGACGGTCCGCGGCCGCCCCGCCGCTTGCCGAGGCCTGGCCTGCAGGGAAGAAAGGTATACCCCCCAAAAGGGGTTCGATCGAAGACGAAGAGGGCGGGTATCGAGGGTTTGGGAAATACGCGTTATTGGACACTCGAGCAGATAAGGGCGAACAGTCTTAAAATGAGTGTTGTTGTTATTGTTGATGTTGTTGTTGTAAACTGGGGGCCAAAGGCGCAGTTTGGTGACACCCCGCTTTCCCTGGTAAAAAAGGGTGCGAGCCCCGGGAGAAGCACTTGAATTGACAAATGCAATGGTGCCCAGGGAAGGGGGGTCAACAACAATTATTCTTTAGAAAAGAAAACTCAGGGGCTCTCGCATGACACTTCCTCGCAACGTTTTGGAAGATCCAGCTTTTGATCGGGACCTCCTTGCAGTTATCTCGAGGAACCGCGCTCTCGCTGGAGCCTTCCTTACAATTTGTTCACACATCGCCGCCCTCTCGGCGCTCTGGAATCGCGCTCTCGCTCGAAACTTCCGCATACTTTACTCAGGAACCGCCTCCTCGCCTGAGATTTCCGAGCCATCCCCTTTTGCTAATCCCGCTTGCTGCTCTCTCTCGTCCTCCATCGTATCCCTCCTCTTGCCCCCTTCCCTCCTCCCTCCCCTCCTCCCTCCCTTCCTACCCTCTCTCTCTATCCCTGTCTCTCTCTCTCGCTCTGTTTCTCTCTCTCTCTCTCTCTTTCTGCTCTCTCGCTCTCTCTCTCTCTCTCTCTTTCTCTCGCTCTCTCTCTCTCTCTCTCTCTCGTTCTCTCTTTCTCTTCCAGTATTTACGTTATCTATGCTTGTAGACCTGCGCTAATCTCGCATGGCAGAGAAGGAAGCTATCCCCCAAAGGGCGCAGACTTCAAGACGAAGAGGGCGGGTATCGAATAGTGTGGGGATACATGTTGAATGGCACGCGAGCGTCTGAGAGCGAACAGCAACGAAATGATTAGTGCTGGGTTCTCATTCATAACGAATATCTGCTGTTGATATTCCCCCTCGGTGCCCAGCGTGGTTCTCATCGTAAGTGCCCCTCTTGGGGGTCGCCCCTTGCTTCTTACAAGGGGAAGCATGGTGCCTCATACTTCACTGCTACCCCACGAGCAACAGCAGCAACAACAACGGCACCCGCCTGAGCTTCCTCGCAAATGATTGAGGAATCGGGCTTTCGCTCGGAACTTCCTTGCACTTTGATTACGCACCGTTTTTTCGGCGCTCTGGAATCGCGCTGTCGCTAAGGTTTTCATCCTACTTGACCCAGGAGTCGCGCTCTCGCCTCACCCCTTCTCACTATCCATCTTCTCCCTCCCTCCCTCTTGCCCCCATTCTCTCCTCCCTCCCCTCCTCCACTCTCATCCTGCTCGCTCCCTCCATTTCCACTATTTATGTTCTTTCTGTTAGAAGGGCTGCGCCAATTACACGTGGCAGGATAGGAAGACATCCTTCACATGGGGGCAGGATCAAAGACGAAGGGGGCACGTACCCGGGGCTTGGAAGCCACATCAGGTTGAATGGCACGCGAGCGTATGCGAGCGAACGGTCTTAAAATGCTTGCCGACCTCCCAGTTCAAAACAACAGCTATTGTTGCCCCTCCCCTCTGCCAGGTGCCGATGGTGCGCTTGAGTCCGCGCGCTCCTCCGGGGGCCCGCACCCTGCTCCTGTTGCCTGCGCCCCTGGCCCCCGACGTAGAGCAACAACTGCTCCCGCCATGGCCACCCCCTCACAGCTGATTCCAAAACATCGCGCTCTCGCGGGGGACGCCCTCGGACCCTATGCAG
>CAUYUJ010000583.1:57500-70000 GCA_963575745.1 Prorocentrum cordatum
GGGAGGGAGGAGGGGGGGCGAAGCAGGAGAGGGGACGAGAGGGAAGGGGGGAAGGGGGGCGAAGCAAGAGAGGGGAAGGGGGGGGCAGGGAAGAGCAGCCCTGCTTCCTCTATCGCCACCCCACACCCTCCTGCCGTCTCTCGCCTCGCATGCCTCCTCATTCTCGTCGCCCCCCTCCCTCCCCCCTGCCCCAGCAATAGCCTCCCTCCTCCCCTCGCCGCCCCCTCCGCCCCTCCTTCCTTCATGTCCCCCTCCTCCCCATCGCAGCCTTCGGCTCTGGCGGGGAGGAGACCCTACGAGGCATACTCCAAAAGGGGAGTTGCACTATGGCATGTCGTGGCGCGCACGCACCAGGGTCCACCCAGATCAGAGCGAGTCACATTCGAGGCGACTCACTGTGAAGAACAAGGTACAATGGAAGATGAGCAGGACCAGGAGCTGCTCCGACGCGCCAGCAAAGAGTTCACGACTGGACGGAGCGTGGTTTTAGCTAGATGCTGGAGCTCACTTACATGGCATTCCCCCCCCGCACGCCGCCATTTCAAACTTGACGCCGCGCAAAAGTAAGGATGGGGAGGGGGGAAGGCTTCTTAACCCTGAAAGGTCTTTGGAACCAACCCCACCAACAATGGAAACTCATGATTGTCTCGACGCCCTTATTGATGGACTGGGACCCCACCAATAACGGAAAACAAATATTCACCCGCGACACCCGCTGCTCAACGACGACGACGACGACGACGACGACGACGACGACGACGACGACGACGACGACGGAGGAGGAGCAGAAGGAGGAGGAGGAGGAGGAGGAGGAGGAGGAGGAGGAGGGGAAGGAAAAGGGGGAGGAGGAGGAGGAGGAGGAGGACAAGGAGGAAGAGGAGGAACGAGTTTTAGCCCTCGCAGAAAGAAACGGGGGGGGGAGGATCAAAACTAAAGACCCCTCCAGGCTGGAAGGAGGCCAGGCTTGCGCCCTCTGAGAAGCAGGGGTGCTTCCAAGAAACCGTCCCCCCTCCCCCCATCCCCCGTGCGCGCGGCCGAGACCCGCGTGCGGTGAAGAATCCCTTTCGGGCCTCTCCCTTGCCCCCCAGGGTGCACCGAAAGCAGCCGGCAGCCCCTCGGAACACGAGGGGACCCTCATGGCCTTCCTGCTGGGGGCCGCCCGAGGTCTCCAGGTCGACTCCGTAAGGCGCGCCCCAGGGCGCTCCACGGCCCCAGGCTTGCGACGCGGTGCTGTCCATCCCTGGGCAGTGGCGGAGCCTCTCGGGGCTGCACTCAGGGCGACGAGGGATGATCCAGTGGTGATGGACAGAGTCTGAACTTTGGAACCTCGCCGCCAGGTCCTGCCAGCAGGACCCTGGGCAGCGAGCAGGAAGACCTCCAGCACGCCAGGGAGGGCCCAAGCGCACCCCAGGGCAGCGCACCCCAGGGCGGCGTACCCCCGGTGAGGCGTCGCTGCGGCCACGGGTCCAGCCGCAAGGGGCGCCAAAACGCAGCCGTCGGGCGAACAGAGGTGGGCCCCGATGCACCCTCTCCAGGGTGCGGCCAGACCTAGGACAGAGGAACATCCTTTAAGAACATGAGACCCTCCGCCGGCCAAACTGAAGAGCACTCGAGGGCACCATCCCCCAGGATGCACGAACATCCAACAAGCACGAAGAACACGAGGGTATTCTCCCCGAATCGACCTCGATCTTATACCTGCACGGTTCCCCCCGGGGCCGTAGGCGACCCGAGGAGGAGGAGGAGGAGGAGGAGGAGGAGGAGGAGGAGGAGGAGGAGATGGAGAAGGAGAGGAGGAGGAGGAGGTGAGGAGGAGGAGGAGGAGGAGGGAGGAGGTGGAGGTGGAGGTGGAGAAGTCGGAGGAGGAGAGGAGGATGGAGGAGGAGTAGGGAGGAGGAGGAGGAGGAGGAGGAGGACGACGACGGGTCGCCTAAGCCCTCTGGAGAAACCCTCCACTTCTACCTCGGTCCGGCCGTACGTCTGTTCCGGGGTACGCTTGGCCTCCCCCGACGCGCGGCCCCCAGAAGTCCCGATCCTCGCCCCAGCGCCGGCCTTGCATCCTCGGTCGCTGTTGACGGTCCAGACGCCCGGCCCCAAGAGGCCGACCACGGCCAAAAACCTTCCGCCTTGCTTTCCGCACGACGCCAACAGATCTGGATCCTTCTCCTCCTCCTCCTCCTCCTCCTCCTCCTCCTCTTCTTCCTCCTCCTCCTCCTCATCCTCCTCGTCCTCGTCCTCGTCCTCGCCGTCGTCCTCCTCCTGCTCCTCCTGCTCCTCCTGCTCCTCCTCCTCCTCCTCCTCGTCCTCGTCCTCGTCCTCGTCGTCGTCCTCCTCCTGCTCCTCCTCCTCCTCCTCCTCCTCCTCCTCCTCATCCTCCTCCTCCTCCACGCCCCCCTCACCTCGCAAGCCAGGCCGGCGGCACAGGTCGAGGAGGGGGAGCAGCGAGCCACGCGGGCGGCGAGCAGGCGCGGGCACGCTCACAGAGCACGAGCCCCCAGTGCGGCCCGTTCGCGAGATGAGGCGAGGATTCTCAGTGTGCTCTGCTCGGCCGAGGCAGACACTCTTCTCAGCCGCGGGGCCCTGAAGAACTTGCACGCGCAGCAGGAGGCGACCTGAGAGTTCTTGCTGGAAGGAGCTGGCACTGATAGGCGTGTTCTCACCACCACCACCACCACCACCATACGTTGGAGGGGGACGGGGTCCTCCTCCTCCTCCTCCTCCTCCTCCTCCTCCTCCTCCCCCTCAATCCTCATCCTTCCTCCTCCTCCTCCTCCTCCTCCTCATCCTCATCCTCATCATCATCATCATCATCATCATCATCATCATCATCATCATCATCATCATCATCATCATCATCATCATCATCATCATCATCATCATCATCCAACTTATGGTAGTGGTGGTGGAAAACAGGCCCATCAGGCATAGGCTGCGGAGAGGAACTGTTGGTCAGGTTGTGTCGCTCCGCCGGTTCTGGCCCGCCGGGCCTCGGCGCGACACGCTGATCACTCCCCGGTCCCCGAGCATCACCGTCACTAGCTCCTGCCAGCCTTCCGCCCCGTGAAGCGGAGCGACACGCTATCCGCTGACACGGCAGAACGTGTCGTCGGGGCCTCCGCCGCGACACGCTAAGTAAAAGCTCCTGACCGGAAGGTTCCGTGGATCTGGCGCGTGCGCGCCAGGTCCCCGATACATGAGGCCAGTGCCAACCGATCTGGGAACGGAACAGATCGATTCTGCATGTAGGTGCAAAAAGCGGGCGGGGAGCCTTCATGTAGTCCAGGATCGGGCCGCGCACGACCTGGGGGAGAGGGAGGAGGAGGAGGAGGAGGAGGAGGAGGAGGAGGAGGAGGAGGAGGAGGAGGATGAGGAGGAGGAGGAGGAGGAGGAGGAGGAGAAGGATGATGATGATGATGATGATGATGATGATGATGATGATGATGATGATGATGATGATGATGATGATGATGATGACGAGGAGGAGGAGGAGAAGGAGGAGGAAGAGACGGCCTCTCGGGGCGCTCATCGGCCCTCCCGGGGTCCCCTCTTATTCTCAGTCGCCCGAGAGGCCCCTCGGGAGCCGTCTTGGGGGCCGTCTGGGCGCGCTGCAGGGCCGTCGTGAAGGATCAGCGGGAGCGGCCGGCCACGACCTCTCGACCGCGAGCGCAGGCCTGCGCCGCCCAGGCCTCCGACGCACGTCGTCCACCCCAGCCGGGGGTCCGATGTCCCCCTCCCGCTCTTCGAGCTCTCTTCCTCCTCCTCCTCCGCCTCCTCCTCCTTTTCTTCCTTCCTTCTCCTCCTCCTCCTCCTTCTCCTCCTCCTCCTCCGCGCAACGTGCAATCTAGCTGGCGAGCTTGACCGAGACGCCTCTTGAAACCCGAGTCTGGGAACGCTTCCTGCACCTCCATCCCTGGAACAACACAATGAATGAAGCCTGGATGTTGGAGAAGGCCGACTTAGGAAATGCGGCGGCGGAGGGAGGTCTGGGGAGAGAGGGCAACTTTCGCCGAAACAGAACGGGGCTGTTCGTGCCGTGACGTGCCGTGCGATTTGGCCTCTCAGCAGGGTTGTTGCGAAAGGTTACAGTATATCATCGAGGATGTGTGCCTCTTGTGTGAGCAGCAATGGTGGCACAGTGCTCCATCGTTTTGGCATTGCCCAGTTTGTGAAAAAGAAAGAGTCAGCATTGTCGGTGAGGAGTAGCTGGCCAGAGTTCGAGCAGAGTTGGCGGATTCGTCCCCTGGCTTCGAATTGTTGTGTGAGACAAGCCTCTTTCAGCAACCTGCCAAGGATGTTCCTCCTCCTCCTCCTCCTCCTCCTCCTCCTCCTCCTCCTCCTCCTCCTCTCTCGCAGGAAGAAGCCTTGCGCGCCGTGCAAATTCAATATTTTCATGGGGCTCGCGCCGAGGAGAACCTTTCTCCGCTTGACCCAGGGGTGAGGGAGCTGTCGGGACGTCTGTACGGCGGCGGCTCTTGTTTCAGATCGGTTGTGAAAGACCTCTCGCGTTCAGGCTGGGGAGTTGTCTAGCTCAGCGAGGGAAAGCGCATTTTAGCCCGTCTCTCCGGCCCCTTCGGTAGCTTCTTTCCTCAGATTAGCGTGGCGGCTGAGTTTGCTGCGTGCTGCCTCCCTGCTTGTGGCCAATGCCGGTTTCACCTCAGATTGCCAAGTGGTCGTGCATGAGTTTTCTAAAAACGCTCGGGACCGTGTGCACCCTGGCAGGCCCTACACCGGGCTTGTGATGCAGAGGGGGCGCGTTTGGCCAGGGCTTTCTCCGAGGGATCTCGAAGGTTCGGGCCCACCAGAAAGACGATTTGGCCCTTCCGTTGGCCAAGAGATTGCACATCTTCGGTGATGGCGCTGCGGATGCAGCAGCCAAGGAAGACGCCTTGATGCATCCGAGAATGTCCGCCCAGGAGTCCGCTGGGATCGGTGTTCTGTACTCTGTAGTTCGTGCTGCCACTCGTCTGGTGGCTCAGATTATGGAGACATGACATCGGACCAATCTTGAAAAGGTTGCCCGTGTCGAGCCCCCGCCCCCCCTGGTGAGGGATCCGAAGCCACCGCATGCATGGGGTTGGGTCGGAAGATTCTGGCAATGCCCTCTTTGCCTGCGGGTATCCCGATCCGTGGCTAAGCCAGCTCCAAGAATTTGCAACCGCATTTTGCGTGTTGACCCCGCTATGCTGCGGGAGCTCGAGCATCGTTGCCTCGTGGTGCATGTCATTGACGACAGTTTCGCTTGCGTCTGGCAGGTCTGTGCTGCGTGAAAGACTGGAGGTCGATTGGGGAGGCTGGCTGCGAAGTGTCTCGGCGGGCCTCCAGCTCGAAGTCAAGTTTGGCCGGGGGTGGGCAACGGACGCCACCCTGATCACAAAGAGGGTCGGGGCCACTGCCGACCTCGACGCTGTTTGCCCCCTGTGAGAGGGTCTGTGGCTGCGGATGTCAAAAACCCTCTTCCTCCTCCCTCTCCTCCTCCCTCTCCTCCTCCCTCCTCCTCCTCCTTCTCCTCCTCCTCCTCCTCCTCCTTCTCCTCTTCCACCTCCTCCTCCTCCTCCTCCTCCTCCTCCTCCTCCTCCTCCTCCTCCTCCTCCCCCTCTGCCTCCTCCTCCTCCTCCTTCTCCTCCTCCTCCTCCTCCTCCTCCTCCTCCTCCTTCATCATCATCATCATCATCTCATCATCATCATCATCGTCGTCGTCATCATCATCATCATCATCATCATCATCATCATCATCATCATCATCATCATCATCATCATCATCATCATCATCATCATCATCATCATCATCATCATCATCATTCATCATCATCATCATCATCATCATCATCATCATCATCATCATCATCATCGCCTCCTCCTCCTCTCCTCCGCCTCCCCTCCTCCTCCGCCTCCTCCTCCTCCTCCTCCGCCTCCTCCTCCTCCTCCTCCTCCTCCTCCTCCTCCTCCTCCTCCCCCGCTGCCCAGTCACGTCCTGAAGTGGAGTGTCTCGGCGGTGGACAAACCTCCCTTTAGTAGACCTCCCCTTAGTGAAAACAGCCTGGGACCGAAACCGACGGACCTGGGCCCGCAAAAACGACGGCCGCGACGCCCTCTCGCGAACCGAGAACGGCCAATTCCTTAATCGACGTGTCAGGGTAGGAGGTCTGTCCACCCCCGAGTGTCGGCCCCCACGGACCCGCAGAAGAGGCGTATGAAGAAAAAGCGGCTTACGAAGCTGCTTTGAATGATGTGGACTGGCTGGGCGGCTATGTCGAGCAGGAGCTGCTGTAAGCCAAGCGCCAGCAACGAAAAAAATACGACGGCACGGGATGCAAGCATTGTCCAGATCACTAAGGCAGCGTGCGGCCTGGAGCCCCCACTCCTCCGCGACGCCGTGCCCGTTTCCGGGGTGGACATGTTCTGTTTCACACACACACACACAAGCAAAAAGTGCAGGGCCGCCTCGCTGACGGTCTGAGAGGGGGCGGCAGCGCCCCTCGCGGAGCCCTCGCTCTCGCTCTCGCCAGCGTCACTCGCCCGGCCCGAGCCCTTCCTCCGCGTCCGGGAGCTCAAATTCCGACCGGGGAGACGTACAGTCATCGGCCTGACCTAAGGAACGATAAAGAAGGAACGAAGCCCCTTTTGTATCCCAAGGAATGCCGCATAAGGAACGCTACACAACACATGACGCACAAGGAACTGTAAAACAACGCATGCGAGCCTAAGGAGCGACCGAGCCCCTTTTGAAGAGTAAGTGCTCCTTACTCGAGCCGCTCACTGTAAGACTCGGGTCAGGAGGGACTCGGGCTGGCCTGGCGGGTCGAGCGAATGGCGAGGCCCAGCCTGGAGCGTGCCGCTCCCGCCGCAGACATCCCACGCACACTCGACCGTCGAAGCTCGGGGCGCGCGGCCCGCCCACCAAAAACCGTCGGCGAACCCGCGAGTTCTGGCGAACCCAACTCTTACCCTGACCTTCCAGGAGGGCTAAAAAATAGCACCCGACGTAAACACCCATCCCAAAGCTATTCTGCATCTTGGCTTTGGGCTGTTTCGCCCAGCTTCCTAGGTTTTTGGGTCTCCAGTGCTACAAAAATAGCTCTCTGGAAGGTCAGGGTACGTCCACCCCCCCGATCCTCATCAGACTTCCGCTGCGCTGTTTTCCCTTTCCTCTGCAGGCTCGCGACTCCGGGCGCTGTGCGCGCGGCCGCGGGCGCCCTGACCAGCAGAGCGCCTGGCCCGGCACCTTCGGCAACCGAGCGCGATCCGCCGCGCCGCCCGGCGTGCGACAGCCGCTGGGCCGCCCCCGGGCCTCCACTTGCGCCAAGGTGCCGCCGCAAAGGGGCCGCCGCCCCTGACCTTCCAGGAGGGCTAAAACATAGCACCCGACCTAAGAACCTATCCCAGAGCTATCCTACGTCTTGGTTTTGGGCTGCTTCGCTCCGTTGTTTTATGCTTTTAGGCCTCCAGTGCTAGAAAATAGCTCTCTGGAAGGTCAGGGGCACGGGGCCGCTGCCGCCGGGAGGGCTCCGGGGCAGGCCCGCCCCCCGCGCCCAGCCGCCCAGCCGGCCCCGCGGGCGGCCCGCACGGCGGCAGCCAGCCGCGCGCGGCGCGCGGCGCGCCTCCGCCGGCCGGCCGGCCGCCACAGGCGCGCTGCTGCTGGGAGGGGGCTCGAAGCACGGCGGGCGTCGCCGGGATACGTCCATGTGCACTGCCGCGGGGTCGCGCCCTCCGGGGGTCTCGGGGCGCAGTGGGCGCGGACGCCTGCCAGCCCACGCGGGCGGGCAGAGATCCATGTCCTCCGCAGAGATCTCTGAGGGCCCCTGCCACGACCGCGCGGCAGTGGAGCTGGACAGATTCTGGCGGTGGACGGTTGGCGTCGCAAAGATGGAGTGCAACACCGATCTCCGAACCACCTCCCGCCATGTAAGAGTCGAGCGTCGATTTGCATTTTGAGCGAGGGGTCCTTCTGTGCACGCTCTCCCCCTACCAGCGCTTCCTCCGTGCCCTTCATCCCCAGGGTGGGGAATAGCGTGCAATCAGCGGGCCGTGTAGGCGGCCACGTAGCTCGGCGTGTAGACGCCCAGGCTTCCCGAGCTGGGTGGCGCTGGCGAGCAGATTGCAGTCAGGAGCCTTTGGATAGCGTGTCGCGGCGGCGGCCCGGGCGACACGCTATGCCTGGCAAGCGGGTAGCGTGTCGCTCCGCTCCGCGAGGAGGTTGACGCTCGGGGACCTGGAAGTGGATAGCGTGTCGCACCGAGGCCAGGCGGGCCGGAGCCGGCGGAGCGACTCGGTATCCCAAAGTCCCCGACCTATACACCACGTCGTGTGGTCGACCAAGCGCGAATGGCGAAGCGGGACACCCTTCCTCTGGAGTGACCCCGCAAACGTAGTGGCACTCGCAGGATGCCGCGTCGTGATCGTGCCGCGTTAAGAGTGGACCTCGGCCGAGCAGCTCGGCGCGTGGACGCCGCAGCCTCCCAGGCTGCGTGGCGCTGGAGAGCAGATTTTACGCCGAACCCCTCCGCCGAACTCGGCTCCCGGGCCGGCCGTGGAGACAGCACAGCCCACCCCCACCCCCCGCCAGGACCCCGACTCCCAGCCTGGTGATCCAGGGGGCCCTGGCCGTGGTGGGGGGGGCTTTTCGTGGCTCCTGGGGCCCAAGAAGAGCACCCACTCCCAGCCAGGACCCCATGGATCACGAGTCGGGTTTGGGGGTCCTGGCTGGGGGTGGGGGTGGGGGGCTGCGCTGCCCTCAAACCCAGCAGCATCGTACGCGCGTCGAGGCCCTCCGAAGCGCCCCCCGCTTCGGCCGACGCCCCCTCTGCCGCGGAGGCGGCTCAGCACGTCCAGGCCACAATCGGGTTCCACGGCGTGAGTCGAAGGAACGGCCCGGACACCCGATGCCCCCCTGGGCCCAGAGCGGTGCCTCTTTCCGGGCGTTGGCAGAACTGGGTTTAGTGGGACCTGGTTTAGTGATGTGTACTGGGGGACGCCCCCCCCCCACCCGCTCGTTCCACTAACTGGAACTGCCGTCACCCGAAAGACCACCAGCTGCGGCGGACCTGGTTTGGTCATTCTGGCCAATTTAGGGGCTCCGGGGCCCAACTACTCACCGGTCCCCTCACCTGGGGTCCTGGCTATATCCGATCTTTCACCGTCTCGACTGTGCGGCAGGTTCGTGCCGCGACGCCCCGCGAGGCTGGGCCGCTGGCGGCGCTCAGCCCTTGAACGCCCGCACACCTGGGGTCGCCGCCGCGTCGACGCGACGCGAACCTGCCGAACCCCGCAGGCACATCCCGAGGTCGCCGCCGCGTCAATCCCTGCGGCCGCGCGCGGCCACTGGCGACCGATACTCCTCAGCCGGCCACGCGAAAACGTCCGCGACGCGCAGGCGTGGCTCCCACTTCCTGACCCCAGCTGGACCCGCTCCAAAAAGTCACCTGACAAATCAAGAACCTGGGTGGTAGAGGAGGAAAGGGGGGGAGGCGGAGGGAGAAGAGACGGGGAGGGGTCGGACACAAACCCTTCATGCTGCACGTGTGCGATCTAGCTGGGCCCAGCTGGGGCGACGAGAGCGACCACCCGAGGGCATCCTGAGAGCACAGGTGGGCGCGCGACGACGAGGGAGGGGAGCGGCGACGGCCGTCGAGAGGGGAGGCGCCGCCCGAGCGGCCCTCGGACCGAGTGGAACGCCTCCGCCTCCATCTTCCACAGCTCCGACTCCTGCCCGCGCGGCTGGGCAGAGGGGGCGCCGCTGGCGGCGCCCAAAGCGGGGTGGTGGGCCAGGCACGTGGCTCCCGTCCTTCTCCCTCGGCTCCTCCTCTTTCTCCTCTTTATCCTCCTTTACCTCCTCCTCCTCCTCCTCCTCCTCCTCCTCCTCCTCCTCCTCCTCCTCCTCTCCTCCTCCTCCTCCTCCTCCTCCTCCTCCTCCTCCTCCTCCTCCTCCTCCTCCTCCTCCTCCTCTCCTCCTCCTCCTCCTCCTCCTCGCCTCCCTCCTCCTCTCCGCCTCCTCCTCTCCCCCCCCCTCCTCCTCCTCCTCCTCTTCTTCTTTTTCTTCTTCCTCCTCATCCTCCTCCTCCTCCTTCTCCTCCTCCTCCTCCTCCTGCAACACCAAGTGTCCCTCCCTTCATGCTCACCCATGTCCCCCTGTCCTATCCATGGCTAGGCGGAGGGCAGGCGGGGGCTGCGTTCTACGCCAAGGCTCTGTGTGGTCCTCGGTCCCCCACAGCTGCACAGATTGATGCCGACAGACTTCGAACATAAAACCCTCTTCACCCACTTTGCTCCTACAGCCCAGAATGTCTTAAATGCCTCGACATCATCTTGAGGACGACGGGTGATTCGGGACCTCGCCATGACCTGAGAACCCCCCATCGTCGATGATGTGAGATCCTACCAGGCAGTGCCAAGCGAGGTCACCACTGGGGTGGGTGCCACTTCTTCGAGGAGGCGCCTTTTCCCCGAGGAAGTGGGCCCCAAAAGATCACCCCAGAGCCTCCAGAACATATCCCAGCAAAGCACAGCCTCATAGCAGCAAAGGGGACAGAGCGGGTCGAGGAGCAGGACGTCGGCTACTTAGATGGGCACAGGGGTGAGACCACGGCCATGCGCGCCGCAGCTCATCCTTGATATCGGGCGCGGCCTAACCGACCCCTACAGGCCTCGGGGAAACATGTGCGAGCACTCAACACTCATGCCACATTCCTCTGTGCACGCCTCCCCCTCCCCCCAGTGTTCAAAGTTGGCGGTGGGTCTGAGGAGTTGCACCTCGACCGCAGTCTCCCCCGCGCGCGCCAACTTTGAGCTTGGAGGGCAGGGGGGGTGCTCGCTGTGTGTGTGTGTGTCCCTCTACCGCCGCACGCCATCCCCTTCTGTGACCTCATTCTCGCCGTGCGAGCCCCCCGATGCTACCAGGGAGCGCGGCCGTCCGGACCGAGAGGGGGGCAGCTAGCATGGAGGCGAAACGCGCGGCCCCCGAGGAAACTGCGAGGAGGCCCACGAGCGCAGCGGCCGCCCGGGCACGGCGCCCCGGGGCTGCCCCGCCCCCCCCCCCCCCCTGCGGGCCCTCTGCGTGGTCCCTCGCGTGGCCTCCCTGTCGACCCTCTGCCGCGAAACGCCACGAGGGAGCGAGCCCGCACGTCCAAGAAAGAGCCTCTTCGAGCGCCGATCCCAGAGCCTCGGCTTCCGGGAGGAGCCAGGGAGACCCCCAGTGGGGACCCCTCTTGGCACTGCCCGAGTGGGCAGGGGGCGCGGGCCCCGAAAGGCGGGACTTCTGGGCGCCCTCGGGGGCGCTCCTGGAGTCACCCCGCGGAGGCCCCCGTGAAGCCCCCTTGGGAACCTCAAGGCTTAAGGCCCAGCATCAGGACACGCTGCCCGGAGGGTCAGGGGGGCCGAGACCCCGATCGGCGGGACTTCTGGGCGCCCTCAGGGGGCTCCTGAAGTCGCCGCGCGGCGGCCCCTATGAGGCCCTCCTGGGAACCTCAGGGCCCAACATCAGGACACGGCATCACGTCAAGATAGGATTCTCTCATGATGCGTTCCAGGATTCCCAAGGCATCTAGCGGCCATGGTTTTGGCAGCCCGCGTGCAAGATATGACACATTGGAAATCCGGGAGACGCTGGAACGTATCAATATCATGACATCTTGCTCCTCCTCTCAAGTCTTCCAGGAGGTCATCCCATGGGCTCGTCCAGGAGACGTCTGGGGGCTGTTGGTCGTCTTGGGAGACACTGGGGGCTGGCCCCATCGTGGGATTACTCCGACGGTTGCACCCCGCATGAGTCAATTTAGATGACCCTCGCCTTTTCCACCTCGCTCTGGCGGAGGCCCTCCTGCCGCCCTCTGCTTGACCTCTTCCTCCTACTTCTCCTCCTCTTCCTCCTCCTCCCCCTCCTCCTCCTCCTCCTCCTCCTCCTCCTCCTCCTCCTCCTCCCTCCCTCCCTCCCTCCTCCTCCTCCACCTCCTCCCATCCTCCTCCTCCTCCTCCTCCTCCTCCTCTCTCCTCCTCCTCCTCCTCCTCCTCCTCCTCCTCCCCCTCCCCCTTTGGGGGGCCCCCTCCCTCCGTCGACGCATCGTGGCACCGAGCCCTCGCCCCGGGGGCGCGGCCCGGGCCCCGCGGGCCGAGCCATGCCCTCCCGGAGGGGGATGTGTAGGCTGTGCCCTTCGGGCCCCGGAGGGGCAGATCCCCAAATGAGAAGAATGAAGAAGAAGGAGGAGGAGGAGGCATAGGAGGAGGAGGAGGAGGAGGAGGGAGGAGGAGGAGGAGGAGGGAGAGGAGGAGGAGGAGAGGAGTGAGGAGGAGGAAGAGGAGGAGGAGGAGGAGGGAGGAGGAGGAAGGAGGAAGGAGGAGGAGAGGGAGGAGATGGTGGGGGTCTGCACTCAGCATCGTTTATCCGACCTCCATCCCCAGCGGCGTGACCTGGGCCCCACTGGCCGATTTACCCTCCTAGATGGTGATATGGGCCGCCCCTTCGGGTTTCGAGGGGTGTATCCCCAACTGGGGTGGCAATTTGGTGGGGG
>CAUYUJ010000583.1:77500-111959 GCA_963575745.1 Prorocentrum cordatum
GAGCAGGGCGCGTCCGGAGGAGCGGGGAAGTGAGGTGACGGGGAGCGCAGAGAAGGAGGAGGAGAGGGGGATGGGAGATAAGGGAGGATGTAGAAAGAGGGAGATGGACGAGGTGGGGAAGAGAGAGCGGCATGTCTGCTGCGAGCGCCTCCAGATGAACGAGCCGTTCTCACATCGCCCTGCCCGGGGGCACCCAAAAGGCTGCCCCCAGCTGCCGTCAGGACAATGTCCCTGGTGCGGAGTCAGCAAAGCAATGACAAGAAGCCCTTGGCCACCAACAGCCGACCGACCGTTCGCAGGTGCATTGGGGTCGGCGCGCGCTGCAAGAGGACTTGGCTCCCGCAGACGAAGCACGAGAGACGAAGGACAGCTGACTATGCGGAGGGGAACCGTTTCTCCCTCGCACATGGTGAAGAAAAGAAAGGGGGCACACGGCTCCGCGCCAGGCACCAGCGAGCCTGACAGCCAAGGTCGACCGCACTCCCGCAAGGGACCAAGCTTGAGAGAAGGACGATCAATGCGGCGCGTGTTCAAGGGGTAGGTGTCGCTCCAGCTGACGAAGCATGAGAGGAGGAGACGAGCGTAAGAGGGGGGTCCACGTCAAAAGCATGAGAGGAGGAGGAGGAGGAGGAGGAGCACGAGGAGCAGGAGGAGCTGGACGAGCGAAAGGAAACGAATGCACGCGGGGAGACAAGAAACGTGCACCTCTCGTGGGCCTTCTGGGGCCCGCGGTGGCAACGCGGGGGGCCCCATCTGGACCTCTCTCTCTCGCTGCCACCGGCTCCCCCCCCCCCTTGCCGTCGATCGGACTGCTGCATCCTTTTTTTGACTCGCGGGTCGAGAGCGCACCTCTCCCGGTCGAAGCTCAGCGGGCCGCGCGAAGCTTGAATCGTCGGACTTCTACGTCGGACTTCTGCATCCTTTTTTGATTCGCGGGTCGAGAGCGCACCTCTTCCGGTCGAAGCTCAGCGGGCCGCGCGAAGCTTGAATCGTCGGACTTCTGCATCCCGTGCATCCTCTGGCTCGGTGCGCGGCTCCCTTTCGGGATGGCCCCTGGTGCTCCAGGATGGCCCAGACTTTCGGGCGCTGGCCTCCCGGGGATCCTCTGCATCCCGTGCATCCTCTGGCTCGGTGCGAGAGGCTCCCATTCGGCATGGCCCCTGGCGCTCCAGGACGGCCCGGACTTGCGGGCGCTGGCCTCGCCCCGGGGAACATGGACCCAGGGCTCCTATAAATAGCTCCGCGCCGCGTGCCGCGCGAGAGCGCGACGTGCGAATCGCTTCGCGCCCCCTCGCGCCGCCTCCCCAGGGGGAGGAGAGGAGGAAGAGGAGGGATCGGAGCCGAACCGCGGAGCGCGAAGAACCTCGTGCCCTCGAGGGCGCCCTCGTGCACGCGCCCGAGCGACGCAGAGCCGCGCAGCCTTGCCCTCCCCCTCAGAAATCGTGGGGGGTAGGGGCAGGGTTCGCATGTGGCCCCCTAGCCCGCCCGACCGATGCCGAGCGGCCCCTCGGCCCCCCCGGCAAGGAGGCCTGCACCGCGACGAGCTGGTGCCAGGCCGGCTCGCCCTCCTCGCCGCGGGGCCGCGCCGGCGGCTGCGCCCCGCGGGGCGGGCTGCTCGGGGCAGGGCACTGCTCGGGAAGAGGGCGAGGGGGGGAGAGAGAGAGAAAGAGAGAGAGAGAGAGAGAAGAGATACAAGCAGGAGGAATAGAAGGAGAGGGATGAGGAGGAGTGATGGAGGAGGAGAAAACGAATGCAGGAGGAATAGGAGTGAGGAGGAATATGAGGAGATTAGGAGGAGAGGAGGAGAGTGAATGAGGAGGAGGAGGAGGAGGAGGACCTCCAGGGACTTTCGGGCCCAGGGCACGCATGGGGGGCGAGGGACGGAGTCGGCAGCGTCGTCCTCGCCGCCTCCGCCCCCCCCCCCCCCCCCCCCCCCCCCCCCCCCGCAGAATATGGGGCCCCCCATGGAGCAAAAACGGCCCAGGGCCGGAGCCCCCGCCGCGGCCAGGGCGGAGGGCCGGTACGGCGGCGGCGGCCCCCCCCACCCCCCCCCCCGTGTCCCCCATCTGGGGGGGGGGGGGGGGCTGGGGGGGGGGGGGGGGGTCCCATGGGCCCCCGGAGGCCCAGGATCCGACGTGTCCCAAGACCGCGGGCAGCAGCAGGGGAGAGCGAAGCAGGGCCCGCAAGCCCCCTCCGTCTGACCTCGGGCCCCGGCTTGAGGCACACACACCTTCCTCGTCTGCTCTGCAGGGGGCACGGGCACCTTGCCCCCCCGGGGAGGTCCCCCTCGCGCTTTCGTGGTAGACTTGGCTCTTCTACAGGCTCGCGTCTGATCGCCCCCAGGGGCGACCACCCCTCGGGGGGGGGGGGGGCAGCATCATGGGGCTCATATGCCAGCAGCGTCAGCGTCAGGGGGAAGGGGGGAAAGGGGAGGAGGGGGAGAAGGACCAGGGGGAAGGAGGGGAGGAGGATCAAGAGGGAGGGGGGGGAGATAGGAACCCAGAACATAGAGGGGGAGACACGAATAGAGGGGGATAAAGGATCAGCGAGAAGGAGGAGGAGGATCAGAGGGAGGGGGGAGGAAGGGGAGGAGGACAGGGAGGGGGAGGGGGAGGAAAGGGAGGAGGGGGGAGAAGGACCAAGGGGAAGGAGGGGAGGAGGATCAAGAGGGAGGGGGGGAGGAAGGGGATGAGAAACGGGAGAGGGAGGGGAAGGAAGGGAAGGACGAACAGGAGGGGGAGGTGGAGGGAGTTCCACCGCCGAGCCACCCTGTTCGGCGATTCACAGTGGCACATCCGACGGGTAGCTCTATCGACGCGCGGCAACGACACAACATGCCACACGAGCCCAGGTTCGGCATAGACGAGGCTGGGCTCGGAAGCTCATCCCGGAACTCCACCAGGGGGCCAAGGGGGTCCACGAGAAAGTAGGGGAGGAGAATTGAGAGGGGGCGGGGAGACGGGATGAGGCGGACGAGGGGTGGCGATGCGGACGAGAGGGAATAGGGGACGGGGATGCACAATGAGGCAGGCAGGAGGCGAATTTGACAAGCCAGGGGAGCAGCCCACGGACGCAACAATCTCCGGATCCTTTGGCAGAGAACTCGACGCTCGCTGGCGTGCGACAATCGGATGTATCCTTTTCGCTCGCATTATTATGTGTATGTTTGCATTGGTGGACTGCCACCCTCCTCAACGCGCTGCTTTCGGCACATCAAGCGCTCTGAGCTATACTCGGGCGCTTTCAAATAGCACAAGCCAAAATCGATGCATGCTGTTGCGATGGGTCGCTTTTGACGTATGATAAGTCTTCGAACGCCGTGTTTGTTCGTATTTTCTGAACACAATGGTTTGATGTCTCGGCTACTTTTGCTTTTTTGCGCTCCGGGAAGGTCGAGAACGGCCCCTGTCCAAGTTTCTGTGTGCCAATCCCGTCCCCTGTTTCGTGCTAGATGCGCGTTGTGCTATCCTCGCCCCTCCCCCATGACGTGAGGGAGAGAGAGAGAGAGAGAGAGAGAGAGCGAGAGAGAGAGAGAGAGCTGGAGGGAGGAGGGGAGCTGGACGTGGAGGTAGAGGCGCAGTAGCAGCAACAGGCACAGGGAAAGGGGACACGCATGCCATTGTCTGCGGTGCCCCCAGTCCTGCTGACCTGTGCTATGTTAGCCCAGATTTCGTAATAAAAGGGAGGGGGTCTCAACCCTCCCAGACGAGAAGTTTTAGACCCCCCCCGTGGGAGAACCCTCCAAAACATCGTCCCCAGACCCCCCCCAGGCCCTCCAAGATGGCCTCGAAGAGACCCCCCCCGAAATGAGACCCCCTCCCTTCTATGACGAAATCTGGAGTAGCCCCGTGTGCGTCCCCCTCTCCCTCCTCGCCCCTGCCCCGTGCACCCGTGCCGCGCCGCTCTCGACGCGCGAGGCGTGTCCTCGGAGATCCCCCCCCCCTGCTCCCCGAGCGAAGGAGAGGTGCAGCAGGAGCTCGGCCACGACAAACCTTGCAAAAGGAGCCCGACTCTGAGACCCCAGGACGCCCATGGATTTTTTGGACCCAGGGCAGCCTGGGGACAAGCAGGGTGTTTCTTGGCATGGGTCCTCGTCCTCCCCCTCCTCCTCCTCATCCTCCATTCCTCTCCTCCTCATCCTCCTCAATCCTAGCCCGTTTCCACCGAACCTCACCTTTCAGGGGCGATGCCGGCGATGCACCCCCCCACCCTGCGACCTGTGCTCATGTTGTCCCGGCATGTCTCCTCCTCCGCTTGCCTTCTCCTCCCCACCTCCTCCTCTCCTCCCACTTTTTTTTTTTTCTTTTTTCCCCTCCTCCTTCTCCTCCTCATCATCCTCATCATCATCATCATCATCATCCCTCAGCATCCTCCTAGACCGTTCCTTTTTCTTTTTACACCGACCTCACTTTCAGGGCGGTGCCCAATCCTGCTGACCTGTGCTATGTTGATCCCGCGTGTCTCCTCCTTTCCCTCCTCGTCCTTCTCCTCCACCTCCTCTTCCTCTCGACTGCGGCCATCAGCGTGGCTCTCTTGCCCACATGAATTGTCCAGGGGCCAGCGTTCGATGTGGATGTGGGCCAAAAGGTGTTGCCTCCTGCTTCTCCTCATCATCCTCCTCCTCCTCCTGATTCTCCTCCCCCTCCTCCCCCTCCTCCCTCTCCCTCCTCCCCTCCCTCCCTCCCTCCTCCTTCCCCCCTCCTGGCTTGGTCTCGGCGGAACGGCTCAGATAGCACGCGGCTCACATAGCACGCGTCAGGGGAGCCCCCCTCTCTCGCCGCCGGGGCTACCTTCACTGACAGAGTCGAGAAGATTCGCGCGAAACGCGACTAACATAGCACAAACCACCCTCCATAAACAACGCTCTTGATCCAAAACATGAAAAATAAGAGGCCAAAATCGACTTCCTCATTTGTGCTAGCGTCTCCGAGCTATTCGTGAGCGGCTGACTATACTCCTTGGAGTGCGAGAGTGGGATGGGGAGGGGGAGGTGAAGGAGAAGGATGAGAAAACGGGAGCGGGTCAGGGCGAGTAGTAATGAGTGGCAACGCAAAATCTCCCCTCGGCAGCTGCCCTCTCCTGCCGTCAGATCCGCCGACCAAGCTTACAGGGGGGAAGGAAGGCGTGTGACATATGTCTGCTGCCAGCCTCCCCCCCAATCCCTGGAGGTCCCAAAAACCAATCAGAATGGGGGGGGGGGACTGGGACGGGGAGAGGGGGGCACGATCCGACGCCTCCGAGATGCCCCACAGGGCCCCCAGCAGGGTCCATAAGAGCGCCGAGGCGGCCCATGAGGGCCCTGGGACAGCCCAAGCTGACCCCATGACCGTCCAAGGGACGCCGGCCTCCCCGAGACCGTTTCCAGACGCCAGAAGTTCTGGATTGCCAGCCGTCTCGTGCTTCAGGACGACCAAGACGGCCCACAAGGCCCACGGGATCACCCAGGAGACCCCGAGAGGCACCCGAGGCGCCCCCGACCCACGGCCCACGCGTTGGGGGGGGGGGGGCCAATGGGAGTGGCGTGCGCTTCTTGAACAAACATCCCGCGCAAGCGACAATAGCAGGGATACCCCGACAGGAGGACGAGCAGGGAAATGTGTGGGCGGAGGAGGTGGCGAGGGAGGCCAGGGGGCTGCGAGTCCGCTTCGTACTCGCCGGTGCCGCCCAGGTCGTTGAGTGCCCAGTTGTAGGGCATGTAGGTGACAGCCAGGGGAGGCTCGGCGGCTAGCGAGAACAAGTGCTCTGAAGATGTTCCCCCGACTACAATGAAAGTCTTGCTACACATGAGGCGCCTGTATCCAGAATCCAGGCCTTGCTCGACTACAGCGCAAGGAATGGCGCGGCCTTCATCCAGATTTAAGCTTCATGCTGAGCAAAAAGAGGAACGCTTCAAAAGCACCGAGCCCATCCGAAACGAAGCGCTCCTTGTTCCAACATGTTGACGGCACAGTGATGCCGGGAGCGACATTTCCCCTGAAATACTCAGCGAAAGACTCGCGCTGAATCAGAACTGCCCAGAGGAGGTCCTGATGATCAGACCGCAAACGGGCCATGTGTTACGGTCTGGCTGGAAGCGCGTCATATCTGAGCGGCGTCGCGAACCCTGATCCCTTCCCTTAAAAGCCAGACCAGGGTCAGAACCTAAGCCGCCATCGGCGGGTTTGCACGGCCGGTCTACCGTCTAATTTGCATGGCCTCTGACATGCAGGGGCCATACAAGATTGAGCCAGCGGTCGCCTCATTGTCCAGCAAAGCCAGCCCAGCGCCGCAGCAAGCACAACCAGCCCAGCCAGCCAAGCCCAGCCTAACCAGAACAGCCCAGTCGGCCCAACACCAGCGCAGACAGCCACCCAACCAGGCCACACCAGCACAGCCATCACGGCCAACCATCCCCTCCCGTCCCCTCGTCCTCCCTCCCTCCTCCCACGTCGTCATCATCGTCATCATCACCATCACAACCATACTTAACATAATCATCCTCATTCAAACCCTCCACCACCACCATCATCATCAGCAGCATCAGCATCGTCATCAGCTTCACCACCATAATCACCATCACAATACTCATCATCATCATCATCATCATCATCATCATCATCATCATCATCATCATCATCATCATCATCATCATCATCATCATCATCATCATCATCATCATGATCATCATGATCATCATGATCATCATGATCATCCTCATCATCATCATCATCATCACCATAATCATCATCATCATCATCAGCATCATCATCATCATCATCATCATCAGCGGCAGCATAATCATCATCATCAGCGGCAGCATAATCATCATGATCAGCATCAGCATCAGCATCATCATCATCATCATCATCATCATCATCATCATCACCACCACCACCGCCACCATCACCATCACCCTTACCCTCACCCTCACCATCCCCCACCTCATCCTCTGCCTCGCCCCCCTCTCTCGTCCTTTCCCCCTCCTCGCTCCCTGTGCCCCCCCCCCCCCCCCCCCCCCTGCGCGCCTCCCGCCCGCAGAACTTGTGCTCCCCACGCGCGGTCCCCGCAAGCGCCGACCCTCTCCACGGGGCCTGTTTTGGCTGCCCCTGAATCGTACAGCGATTTCGGGGGCAGTGACATTTGCGGAGACCAGCTCTTCCCCAATGCATCGCTGACTCGTAGCTTACCAGCCTGGAACATATCCCTGTCCCTATGCTGGGCATCTCCTCATCACGATGCCAATCTTGGGGATTCACTTATTTTTTGAGGGCGGATCCCTAAGATCGTCATCGCCTTTTGGCGTGTCAATCTTAGGGATAGGGATCTGTTCGAGGCTGGTAAGTATTCCAAATCCCTTATTAATCGTCCCCCGGGTCCGGTTTTTTAAGGCGCCTTTTTGGTCATTAAGGGGGTCCAGTTTATTAGGTCGCTTTCTTCGGATTGGAGCTGAGGGGGTCTGGCTTACTAAGGCGCCCCCTCGAAGAGGGGGTCCGGAATATTAGGTCGCATTTGGAGGGGGGTCTGGTTTTTTAGGGGGGGGGGGTCGATTAATAAGGGATTTGGAGTAGCCTCACCCACCTGGTTCGCTCGAAAAGACTCCTCTCTGCGGCAGGTAAAAAAGGGACCGCGGCAAAGACGCCCGCAAAGGGGGGGGGGCGGGGAGCCCGAGCCCGCCCCCGCGGGGCCGCCCGGGGTCGGGGGGAAGGCGGCCGTCTGGCCCGAGACTCCCTCCCAACACGCTCGAGAGCCGTGCCGCCGCCCAGATTCAAATCGGGCCTGTCCCCTCCTCCTCCTCCTCCTCCTCCTCCTCCTCCTCCTCCTCCTCCTCCTCCTCCTCTACAGGAAGAGTTTGGGCGACAACTAAACAGAATCAGAAGAACACCCCCAGATGATCAAACAACCCTAGAAAGAATTTGGTCCCCATGCTATTTTTGTTGCTATTTTTGAATGTTCCCCCCTGTAGAGGGACAGGCCCGGCTTAAGCCTGGATGCCTCTGCATGTTCGGTCCTGAGGTGCACATGGCAGTGCTCTCGCCACTGCGTCCCTGCAGGCGATCTCCCACTCCTCGACCCGCCTCTTCACCTCTTGCTCCTGCGAGAACGCCTCGCTGGGGTGGTGTGGAGGCCACAGGGGGCCCCGCGAGGGCCCACCCAGAGGCCGAAACAAAGCGGCCAACAACGACGCGCCATGCTTTCTGCTCTACGGCGCGAAGGGAAGCGCTCGGGACCTCCGACGCTCGGGCGCTCGGGGGCCACAGGTCGGGAGGATCGACGTGGGTGCGGAAAGAATGGGCACGATGCCCAACAACAGTCCCTGCTCATTCTGCACCAGACTCGCTGCTCGCGCCGCCGCGGACGCTCTTCTCTGAAGGCAAGAAGCCGCCTGCCCAACAGCGGCCGCTGTCGGTTTGGGACAACATGTGTCGTTGGGCATTGTACCATTTGTTGTCTATACCTATTTCGGGCGTCCAAAACAGGGATGCCCCCGACTGCCGAAATCCAAGAAAACCGCCGGCAGCAAAAAGTCAGATCGTCTGAGCCCCCCCCACCGCACAAGGTGTTGGCGGCGCGCACAAAGGGGAATGGGGGCGGTGAGAGATTCCGAGAAGGAGGCTGGCCCTTAAGTGGCGCCAGCCCTACACCCACAGACAGGGCTCGCGCCTTCTGAGCAGCAGGAGTGCCTCTAAGAACCCTTCGCCCTCCCCCTGCCCACCTCTGCGCGTGGGTTACAGTGGAGGCCCGAACATATAGATCAACATGTTGCAGTATATCATTTCCCGAACGGCGCCCGCCACGGAGCTTCTACCTTTAGATTTCTCGGCGCGCGCGCGTCGCTGCTGGGTGGCGACGCACACGCAGTGTCAATGTGTTGGGGTGACGCCCAGCCGCGTGGTGCTAAGGGCCCATGGCCCGCTCGCCCACGATCCCGCCACGTGGGTATCCCAAAACCGTGCGGCGACAGACCGTGTGGTGACCTCGGAGTCTCAAGAGACCTCACCGCACGGTCCGTCAACGCAAGGTCTTGGGACCCTGGAGGCCCCCGTCGCCCGAGACATCCTCGGAGAGGGGCTCGAGTCTTATGTTGCTCCCATCGTACTTCAGGACCACATCCCAAAAATAGTTTCGAGCACCCGGAAATGTGTCGAAAGAATGTCGAAACAGTGTCGGAACAGTGTCGGGCGAGTGTCTCCCAGGGCCCGACACGTGAAAACCCTCGAGTTTCGGGACTCTTCTGGTGCTTGAAATTCTCGGGTGATCAAGGCTAAAGTAGGTTGGAACACCATAAGCCTACTCGAGTCTTACATTTCCCCGAAAAGGACCAGACCACAGCTCCGCCGGCCCGGCGGGGCCTCGACGGCCAGGCGGGGGCGTGGCGGGGCCTCGGCGGCCGCACGTCGGGGGGCTCAGAGGAGATTCCTGGAGATTGCTGCTACAGAGAAGGTCGGAACGTTGCTACGCCTTCGGGGGGCTCAGAGGAGGAGGAGGAGGAGGAGGAGGAGGAGGAGGAGGAGGAGGAGGAGGAGGCCCCAAATCCCCACCGAGTCCCAGAACCGTGCGGCGGCCCCGAATCCCCACCGGCTCACCACGCGGTGTGGTCACCACACCGTCCGGGGGGCCCCCCGGCCACGGGCGTGGCCCAGCCTCCCCCGGGATGGGCTCGCCGCCGGTGACGTCCCAGGCCGCGGGCGCCTCGGCTCGGCCGTCGGGCGGCTGCCCGGCGTCGTCGCCGCGGTCGCCGCGGTCCTCCTCGTCTTGCACCTCCTCCTCCTCCTCCTCCTCCTCCTCCTCCTCCTACTGCCTTCCTTTCTTTTCAAACAACTCCTCCCCGTCGCAGTCCGCCCGAGGCCGGTCGAAAAGGCGGGCGGCGCGTTTCGCCTGAGACGCCCCCACCTTTTATGATCCTGAAGCTTCACGGATGGAGGGCGGGTCGCTTTCAAAACGTAGCTCACGCCTTGGCGCCGCGTACATCCCTTGAAAAGAATGCAAGGGCTTCATGGATTGAGGGCGGTTCCTTGTCAACATATGGCTCCCTTCTTAGCTCCGCACACATTCGTTGATTGATGTTCAAGAGTTTAAGGGGTTCGCATGGCTAACGTATCAGAGAAGGCGTTTTGGAACGATTCAGGATTGCCAAGGCGCAGCAGTTACGTTGATGTGCGGTGTTGAAGCCCCAGGAATGGTGTTCTGGCACGGTTCAAGATCGTCATGACGCAGAAGTCACATCGGTTCGTCGAGTTGGAGTTCCGAGAATGGCGTTTTGTCACGCTTCAGCATCTTAAAACGGTTCTTTCCCAACGGGGCACTTCCACCAGTGGAAACGAATCCGTGTTGTAGGGGCCTGTGAAGAGGGAGCTTGGAGAGAGGGTGTATTCCAACATCGCTGATGAGTCTTGGGTTTGCACTGGTCAGCCTCCTTCTCCTCTTCCTCCTCATCCTCCTCCTGCTACTTCTCCTTCTCCTCCTCGCCCTTGCAACCATCATGCTTAGCCCTCGACGTACTCCTGTTCCTCCTTCTGGTGACTCCTCCTCCTCAGCTTTCTCATTCTCCACGTCGAACTTATCGTTCTCCTCCCCCAACCTTCATCGTCACCATCGTCGTCATCATTACCATCATCGTCATCATCATCGTCATGCTCGGCATCATCATCATCACCATCATCATCATTATCATCATCATCATCATCATCATCATCATCGTCATCAGCACCATCATCATCAGCATCATCATCATCATAATCATCATCATCATCATCATCATCATCATCATCCTGATCATCATCATCAGCATCAGCATCATCGTCGGCATCACCATTATCATCATGCACACCATGGTCATCGTCATCGTCATCATCATAATCGTCATAATCGCCATCATCACCACCAACAGCATCACCAGCATCATCAGCATTGTCATCGTCATCATCTTCATCATCATCATCGTCATCATCATCGTCATCATCATCATCACAGTCGTCGACATCATCGTCATCAGTTTGTCATCATGATTATCGTCATCATCATAAGCACCAGCATCAGCAGTATCTCCATCAGCATCACCATCATCGGCATCGCAATTTCAACCATCATCACCATCATCATGTGCAGCATTACCATCACCACCATCATCATCATGATCACCATCAACATCATCAGCATCGCCAATGTCATCAGTATCGTCCTAATCATCATCAGCATCATCACAACCATCATCGTCATCAGTAGTATCGTCATCATCATCATCATCATCATCATCATCATCATCATCATCATCATCATCATCATCATCATCACCGAAAATCAGCATCACCAGCATCACCACCACCACCATCATCATCGTCATCGTCATCATAATCAACAACATCACCATCATCATGATCATGATCATGATCATCATGATCATCATCACCATCATCATCATCATCATCACCGTCATCGTTTTCGCCATCGTTAGAGTCATAGCTATACTTGTCATCATCGTCGTCCTCCTCATCATCATCATAGTCATGCCCCCCTCATCATCCTCGTCCCCATCCTCCTTGTTCCTTCTTCTGTTCTTTCGCATATTCCTCCTCCGCCTCCCCCTCCTATTTCCCCAACTCCTCCTCGTGCCCTTTCATAGTGTTCCCTCCCTGCCCCTCTCTCTCTCTCTCTGTCGCTCTCTATCCCCCCCCAAACTGACCTCAATACTGACAGCGACAGGCTCTAGAGAGCACTTGCCTGGATCGGCGCGAAAGCTGTGCCGTGGGCCTCCTCGGGCTGCGCGCCGCTTGACGCTCTCTCCCCCCCCACTCCTCCTCCACTCCACCGCCCGTGACCCTGCCACACGGTGCCCCTCGTCCCCAGCTCCACCCCTCCCGGAGATGTCTGCAGGCCCCATGGAGCCCCCGAGAGGGCAACAGCACAAAACGAAACACCCCGTGACCCTGCGGGAGCCGCACGCATATGCAGCAATGCACACCGGCCTCCGCCCGAGACGTCTGCGTACATCAGATGCCGTCGAGCGCCTCGCGCTCGCAGGCCTCCCCCCCAGTTCGGGTGTTGCTAGAAGTGCCCCTGGCCCAAGGTGCCCCCAGGAATCCCGGGGTGGCCCGGACGGCCTCCAGAGCACCCCTCACAAGGCCCAGAGGGCCCCAGGGGCCCCAAAATGGAGCGACAAGCTTGGGGTACCTTGGGCCACCCAGATGGTCTGGTACCGGAAATTTTCGGTAGCGATTTCGACGCACCCCGAATTTCGGTAGCGACCGGATCTTCGTTTGAGGGCGTTGAAACAGCGGATTTCAGAACGCTCTGATACCGGTATTGGGCGCTACATCTCGGTATTTCGGTAGCGACCGATCTCTACGGAGCGCTACCCGAAATTTTCGGTAGCGGACCATCAGGGCAGGGGCACTTCTGGCAACACTCGACCGGCATGCGATGCCGCTGTGCAGATTGCTGCTTGCTTCTGCTTCCCACCGGCCCGCGCGGGCCCACGGCCCGCGCCCCCCTCCCGGGCAAGGCTGCGCCACAGACGGCAGGCAGCCCTCGAGATCTGAGGCCGCTCGGCCTCGCCCCCCCCCCCCCCCCTGCAAAAAAAAATGGGCGGCGTGAGCTTCCGGGGGCGCGGAGGAGGTTTTTGAAGGGGCCCCAGGACACACAAATAAATACACACAAGCAAACATCTCCCCCATATTTTCCATATGTTCTGGGTTTTTGTCTCCCCCCCACTTCCCATATTTTCGCATATTTTCCTGGGACTCGACGATTAATTGTGTCTGTGTGTTTTTTCCCTCCTGAAGGTTTCCCTCTGCCGACAGACGGAGCGGAGGAAGCTCAAGTGGAACGCGGACCAGGCGAATCCGCCTAAAAAGTCCTGCGGAGCAAGTTCTTACACCGTAAAGGATCTATCACACGGAAGAGAAGCGGGGTGGGCGGGAGCCGAAACCTGCTCCGCCGCAGGCGGATGACATGCTGCAGGATTCTACAGGGGGGGAGGAGGGCCTCGTCGGCAGGCATGGTTCGAACTTGGATAACGGGAGTGTGATGGCCACGATACTGTGCGCGGTGGCTGTGGCGAGCACAGCATCATGGCAGACTGACCCAAGATCAAATCGGACGATCGAATCGGCAACCGACATGCGTCGAGTCAGCAGACATCGACACAGCTCGGAGGGTATCGAACCCCTCGCCCCGCGGCCCGAGACGAGGCCTGCACCAAGAAACCCAAGCCGAAGTCGGAATCCGGAGTCGAATCGCATCGAAATCGAAACATCCTGGAGCGAGGACCGACTCGAATCGACAGAGTCGAAATGGCTCATGATCATGTTCCTGCCCCCGACCCTGGGCAGCCTGATCCTAGCCCTCATTCTCGTCCTTCTCCGAGTCCGCATCCCCTCTCCATCTCCCCTTCCTCCTCCTGGTTCCTGGTTCCTGGTGGCTGGAAAGAACTGCGATCGGAGCCTTCATCCTCCTCCTCTTCCTCCTCCTCCTCTCCCATCCTCCTCCTCCTCCTCCTTCACCTCCTCATTTCTCCTCCTCCTCCTCCTCCTTCACCTCCTCCTCCTCCTCCTCCTCCTCTTCCTCCTCCTCCTCCTCTTCCTCCTCCTCCTCCTCTTCGTTTTCCTCCTCCTCCTCCTTCTCCTCCTCCTCCTCCCTCCCGACCCGTCTCACAGTCCCTCCTCCTCCTCCTCCTCCTCCTCGCCTCCTCCTCCCCCTCCTCCTCCTCCTCCCCCTCCTCCTCCTCCTCCTCCTCCTCCTCCTCCTCCTCCTCCTCCTCCGCCTCCTTCTTCTCCCGGCCCACGGCGAGAGAGGCGCAGCCCCACGGGGCAGGCGCGTGGGCGTCGAGGAAGTCGTGCACGGAGCCGGCCTCGCGCACGAAGTCCTGCGCCGGCCCGGGGGGGGCCGGCGCAGGGCGGAGCCGCCCGGCAGCAGAGGCGGTGGCGGGGCGAGGCGATGGCGAGGCGATGGCAAGGCTGGCGAAGCGACGCTATGGCGAGGGCGGGGCTATGGCGGGGCGGCGCTCGGGGCGAGGCCATGGCGAGGCGGGGCGAGAGCGAGGCTGTGGCGAAGTACTGGAGGTGCGAGGCCGTGGCGAGGCGAGGCTGCGGCGAGGCCGCGGTGATGAGGGAGAGCGCACCCAGAGGTTCTGAGCTGCGGGCGCATGCATGGCAAGCCACTGGGTCTCCGTATGTTGCTGCACACCCCGACGTTGAAACGGCTACAGAACATATCCCCTGGGTTTGGGAAGGGTGCCGCCGTGCGCGCGGCGAGGCGCGCGCGTATGGCCATAACGGAGCTGTTTGACGGATCTGCCGCTTGCGTGGTGGTTGTAGAGTGCGATCGGCATGCGGGAGCGTGTCGCCCATCATGGTGTCGTTTGACGGGATGTCCAAAAACCTACGGCTCGCTGGTGAGTTCAGCCATCGCCTGCGCCTGCATATGGTAGCACTTCGTTGAACCAGACACCCGCGCTTGGAGGTTGCAGGATAAGTTTGCATGGAAACGGTAAGAAACGAAAACAAGTGCGCTTCCAATGCCATTGTCATCATGCGGTCGCGGGGGCCCGCGCATGTGGCCCGTATTGCATTACTCGACACGGATGGATGTGCAAAAAATGGCGGGGAAACCGATACCAGTTGCGCTGGGATGAGACTATCGACTGTTGGAGATGAGCGACCGTGCAGAATGGATCATGAAGTGCCCTACGCGGAAAAAGGGTTCGATAAACCGAGCCACTTTCTTCTTAGAAACAGACGCCCAAGTGGTGCAAGATGGGGTGGGACCCATAAGGTGCAACCACAACGCGCCCAAGAAACGCCTGCGGCCGGGCACGTGGCGAAGCCTCCGCCTACCCAGCCGGCGCGCACAACGCGCCCACGAGGCGCCCACGGCCGGACCCGTGGCGAACGGGCGGCCCACAAGACCCACCCAACTGGTCAAACGCACAAGGAAAAACAAAACACAGTGCAAGCGGTGTCTTGAGAACTGCGGCATGCGCGCTCCGGGGGCCAATCCCGAACAAGAAGCTAGAATGGGGCGTGGCCCCCGGGGCAACGATCCCTTGCAAACCCGGACAAACATGGGAGCCGCGCTCCAGAGACCGCGGCCCCCTGCGGGAGGCGACGGGCCCAGGCTCCCGAAGCGCTGCTTTGGGGGAGGTCCGCCAGGCGCTCCTCGAAAGCCAGCCCCCTCTGCACAGAGCCCCGCGCCAGGCTCAAACGCGAGAGTCGCCTCCCGGGGGCCTGCTCCCGGAGGCCAGCCGGAACGCCCTCAAATTGCCAGCCCCATTACCACAACGCCCTCTGATTTTTTTGCTTTCCCTCCATCTCTCTCTCGATCCTTCTCTCTCTCTCTCTCTCCCTCTCTCTCTCTCTCTCTCGCTCTCTTTCTCACTCGATATCTCTCTCTTTCTCTTTTTTGTTTCTCTCTCTCTCTCTCTCTCTCTCTCTCTCTTTCTCTCTCTCACTCTCTCGTTCTCTGTATCTCTCTCTCTGCCAGTAGAACCGCAATGGATCTGCTTTCCATCGCAGAAGAATGCAGGTCCACGATGCGAATCCACAAGCCGACCGACCGGCCTTCCAACCAGCCCTCGAACCTGCCAGCGAGCCAGCCGGCCAGCCCGACAACCAACCAGCCAGCCGCCCTGCAAACCAGCCAGCCGACCGGCCAACATCACACACTGCCAACCACTCAGCCCATCGACCCGTGGACCCACTCAACGCAGCCACGCAGGTAATCATAGGCTGCAGGGGGGCCGCCGGCAGAAGGGCGCAGCCCTTCAGATCCGACCACTCCCGCCTGCGGTTCGGGCCGCGCGAGCTCACCCTGTGCATGCGCGCGGCCAGCGCCGACCCGCCGGTGCCGCAGCGTGGAGGAGCCAGGGAGGAGAGGCACCCAGGAAGACGCCTCCAGGCCCCCCGATTGGCGCCCAAGGGCGCCTGCACCAGGGCCCCGGGAGGCCGAGGACGCTGAAACTCCTTGTCGGCAGCGCTGGCGGGCGCGCGCGCGACTGCAGAGCCGGCGGGCCACGCCGGGGGAGAGGCGCCCCGGGCCCAGAAAGCCCAGAGAGCCCGCCCGAGGACAGGCAGAGATACCCAGGTCTCGTGAGCGCGCCGCTGGAGGCCTACCGCGCGCCATCGCAGGTGCTGGGAGACCACCGCTGCACGCGCCTCCCGCCCCTGGCCGCCAGCGGGCGGCCTCGAGGATGCGGTTGGGCAGCGTGCTGGATCTGCGGAGGGGGGGGCGCTGGGGCTGGGAGTGGGTCGGCGGCGCACTGGAGCGGGTGGGAGGGCAGACGGCGGCAGCGGAGGCAGAGGGGGGGAAGGAGGCCCGGCCGAGGAGCCTCAGCGGGAGACGGGCGCGCGCAGGCGGCCTCTGGCACCAGACCAAGCACTGGAGCACACCTGCTCCGAGCTGCTCAAGAAGCGTGGGGTGCATCGCGGGGGGGGGGGCGCTGAAGTTGAGCCGTCCGTCGCGCGGCCGCGGGGGTCGGATCGCGCACGGGGGTGAGTTCGGTGCGCGCGCGGGGGGTCCGGGACGGGGGCCGTCGGGCGGAGGGGCATCGGGGGGGGGCTTCTTGAACACCTCGGGGTATGGCCTTCTGCCGTTTGCTTCCGAGGCTCTCCCGCCTCTGGCATCCCCACGACACGGCCAAGATGCCCCTGGATGGGTCCCAAGACTGCCGCCAAGCGCACCCAATATTGCCCAAGGACGCTTCACCAGGGCCCCTCAGACCAACCCGGTTGTCGCCTGGACTGCCAACAAATTCCTCTGCCCAGCCTCCTCGACGCTCAAGGCGGTACATGAGGCTCTTCATACCAGCCCACGACATCCCAGGAGGCTCCCAAGGGGACCACAATACGACCCAAGATGGCCTCAAGACTGGCCAAGAGACCCTGACGAAGCCCTCAGACGACCCCAAATCCCCGAATAGGCGCCCGAGCACGTCTCGAGGCGCCCGAAGAAGCAGCAAACAAATACAGCATTTTGTTTCCGAAGCTTGTCGATTTTGAAATCTTTACGACGTCCAGGAGACGCCCCAGGATGGCCCCAAGACGGCCTCAAGACAGCCCCAATGCGCCCGATAGACGGCCCTGCCCAAAATCTATCCAACTACCAGCCTCCTCGACGCCCGTCACAATCCGTTACACCAGCACACTAGCACACGACACCACAGGATCCCCGCCAAGAGGGCCAACACACAGCCCTAGATGATTACAAGACAGACTAAGAGGCCCCCGCAGCGCCTCCAGACGCCAACGAGAAAGCCCGAGACGGCTCCCGGGACGCTCCCCAGAGGCCCTGGCCCCCAAGGTACCCCAGAGAGGCCCTCGCGATGCCCCGATGATCCTCCAGCGGCCCCCAAGAGCCCCCCGACAAGCATTCTGCGATACACCCATAGCCATCCGACACGCATCTTACGTCGATCCAGGCACGGTAGCGGGATGGGCTGACGGCTACCAAATCCGCCGGAACTCAACGCCGCCAAACTCCCAGGCAGAGACTGGTGATGCGCCGCTGGCGTTGTCGAAAGAAGGAGGCTTCAGGGGCGGGGTTCTGGGCGGGCTCCTCTTATAGCATCCAGTAGAGCGCGTTTCTTCACTTTCGGCGATGTTGGGCATTATAGGGGGGGGGAGGGGCCAGGGGGGGTTATGATGTAATGCCTTCCCCCCGCCGTGCGCGCCGCGGCAGTGCCCAGAGCGCACGGCGGGGGGCGAAGGGGCGTTACGTTAAGGGGGGGAGGGGGGGCCGGGGGCTAGAATGCCCACTATGCCCCAAGCAAGAAAGAAACCCGCTCGTAGCACCGTGCGGAGCTGAGCAGCAGCAGAAGCGGGCCACGGCAGCAGAAACGCTGAAAGTCCACACTCCTGCTCCCGCCAGTCCTCCTCAGTTCCTCCCTGTTCGTTCTCATCATCACTCTCCACCTTCCCCTCCCTCCACATTGTGCCTCCTAAGCTTCCTCATCCTCCACCTACTGATCATCAGATTTCTATCATTCGTCTCCCATAGAGCCTCCTCCTGCACCTCCTTCTTCTCCTGCCTATCCTCGCTCCCTTCGAATGCTCCTCCTGCTCATCCCCCAACCTTTCTCCCGATGGAACTCGTCCTCCGCCTCCCTGCAATGCTCCTCCACGCTGACTGCTCGTCCACCGGGCATGCCCCTAATAGGGTGAGCCCGAGTGACTACCCGATCTCGTCCGAGGGTTGCCGCGACACTCGAATGAGACGTCCCAAGAGAGCTCCAGCGAGGCCCGGCGAGACTGAAACACTACCCGAGAAACACCCAAGGCGGTCCAAGACCGCCACAAGAGGGCTCCAAGATGGCCCCAAGACCCGCCGAGCGGGTCGCAAGAATGCCTCGAGACGCCCCCGTTCCCCCTACCGGCCCAAAAGAAACCGCATGAAGCCTCTCAGGATGTTTTCAAGAGGGGGCGGGAAGAATGAGGAACAACAGGAGAACAAGAATGACGTGCTTAAGAGCCGAGCCGGTTCAGACAGGGTATTGAACGGGACTGGATCTTCAAAACAACCTCACAACAGCTGCGCTGCTGCGTTGGCACGGTGGCACGGTTGCCAAGGCAGCTGGATAATTACCTCCCAAGGCCCAAAAACACCAGCATGAGGGTTCTGACATAACACAAATCCTGAAAGCCATTTCCTCCACTGTGGACGTTTTAAGGTCTATTTTGAATGTGTGTGGAAGCTGTGGTCCCGTGGACCCCCTGAGGTATCGCCCCAACGGGGCGGGTGGCAAGCCATGCGGTGACGGAGGAGGATTGGTACGGATGGCCTGCGACTTTGCTACTGATAAGTCCCTCATCCTCTTCCGCCTCCGCCTCGTCCCCCCCCTCCTGATCCCTCCTTCTCCCATCGGTTCCTCCTCTTCCTCTTCTTCCCCTCCTCCTCCTCCTCCTCCTCCTCCTCCTCCTCCTGCTCCTCCTCCTTCTCCACATCCATATCCTCCTCCTCCTCCTCCTGCTCCTGGCTCCTCGCAGTCCTCCTCCTCCGCCTCCTCCTTCTCCTTCGTACATCGCTGGACCCGTATGGCCTGACTCATCCTCCGTCTCCCTCCCCTCCCCCTATCCCTCCTGCTCCTGCTCCTCCCCTGCCTGGCTCCTGACGATCCCCCCAACATAGTTTCTCCTCATGGCTGCTCCTCGTGGCTCGTGCTCCTCATCCGTTCCTCTTCCCCCCTCCTCCCCCTCCCACCCCATCCTCCTGGCTCCTTGCCCTCCTCTTCCTGGCTCCTCTGTCTCCTCCCTCCTCCTCCTCCTCCTCCTCCCTCCTTCTGTCTCCTCTGTCTCCTCTGTCTCCTCTGTCTCCTCTGTCTCCTCTGTCTCCTCCTCCTCCTCCTCCTCCTCCTCCTCCTCCTCCTCCTGCTCACCCCGCAGCCTGGCTCCGCCTCGGCGCTCCTCCCGGAAACTCTCCCCCCCTCGTGCTCCTCCACAGTCTCACTTCCCCCACACCATCCTGGCCGATGCTCTCCCTCGTGATCCTTCCTTTGGCCACCTCTCGTCTGCCTCGTCTTCCCTTCCTCTTTCTCTTCCCTCCCTCCCTTCGGGTAGGGGGTCAACTACAGAATCGATTTACCCCAGAACTGATTGTTCGTCGAGTCTACGACAAAAACGTAGATTCGACGAAAAAACAATCTGGGGATAAATCAATGATGTAGTCGATCCCCTACTCGACGTCTGCTCCCCGCCCACCCCTCACCCCAGTCCGCGTAGAACCACTCGAAGACCTGGGGAGGGGGGGGGGGGGCGATGCGGGCAACGCCCCGTCAGCTACGGTGTGGCCCTCTCGGGGTCCCTTCCCACGGCGCTGAATAGAATGTTTGATCGGACTAGCCAAGTGTCAAGCCGGACCTCGTTCGTACTCGAAAATGCGCGCGACGCCACAAAGGCTGTCCTGCGAGCGCGGCCGAAGGGTTCTGTGGCCGACGTCCTAACGAGCTGGGTATCCAGACAGACGCACGGAAATCACTGCAGCCATGCACTCGCGCGTGCGCGAGCCGCTCGGACCATTTTTGTAGTGCTACGCGCTTGACTTGATACGGGCTCAAGAAAATGGTGATCAGACGGCCTGCTTTCTACCGCCAGTGGTGCTGCTCACGATGTCTGCCACTTCGAGGCACGTCACAAGTCTGAAGGATTCCTCGCCAGACGTCGCCCTTGCGGATTCCAGCTCTGCCTTCGCTGCCAACGAAGCATCACATCCCCAAATTCGAAGGAGTCCCAGCCTTCGCCGACTTCCCTGCAAGAGCATGAACACCAGCCCCACCAGGCGGGTTTTCCGCCACCGTGCCCTGGAACACGAGTTGGAGTGTCACTGGGTCCTTCACGTCCTCCGTCTCAAATCCTGAAGATTCTTTGAGGGGCCCGAAGCACCACGTTCCAGGCGCTCTTGGGCGCTCGTGGGCGCTTCTGGGTCTTGCCGCACTAGTTGTTCCAAGCCACCAAGGGCCCGAGACGGAATAAAAAGGCCCCGAAAAGCCCCGAAGACTGTCCAAGAGAGCCCGACTCGGACCGAACACTTCCCCAGATGCTCAAACTAGCTTCAAGACGGCCCAAGGAGGCTCCCAAAACGCACAAACAAGGCTCTAAGAGGCTACTGGGGAGGTCCCCGGGAGGCCGCACTTACTGATTGTCTTGTGGTTGATGATGAGTTAACTTTCTCGCTGTTGTATAGTCCGCGCTCCAAAGCGGGTCAAGGAGGCTCCCACGATCGCCCCAAAACAGCCCAACAGGCACCCGCATGGACCCGACCCCGAAACGCCCGAGAGGCCCCAATGACGACCCAAGACGGCCACGAGAAGGGCCCGAGAGAGACCCCGAAGGGGCAACACGAACTCCGAAACCGCCAGCAGCCCCCCCCCCAACAAAAACCAGAAGCTCCAGGCCCCAAGAACCTCCCAAAGGCCCCCGAGAGGCCCCAATGACACCCTAAACCGCGTCCAATAAAACGGTGAAAGGCTCACCGGAAAATCCCAACGGGCATCAAGGAGGCCACTGCCCTACACGCAAAGCGCGGTGGAGGGGCGGGCAGAAGTCCACGCGATCCTCCTCCCCCCTTCTCACCTTATCCCTATCCCGCCTCTTCTCCTCGTGCGCCTCTCGTTCCTCCTGGCTGGGGCACGGAAGATGAATTCCCTCGATGCCGTAACCACCACGACCGACAAGGGCGCGTTCTCCGATGGCCAGGTCGATAAACCGTCTGGACAACCCCGCGGGCCAGGCCGTGAGGGCTACCCCGCGGGCCGCTGGGGCGCCAGGGCAAGCCGTCGGGACAACCCCGCGGGCCTCGAGGAAGGCGCGGCCGCGCACGGGCGGGAGGCAGCACGAAATCCAGTTCTTTCGCGAGCTTTTCCGCCTCAGCCCTGGAGCTCTCCGCCCTCGCGTCGGGTTCCGGAAACGCCTCCCGCGCAGAGTTCGACGGCCGGCGCGCCAAGATGTTCCGCGCGCGCGTGGCGCGGGAGAAAATTACGTCGAAGTGCAGCGACCGCTGCTCTTTTGACGTGCCCGCGCGGCCAGCGCCCCCATACCTCGCGCAGCCGATGATGGCGCCCGTGCGCGGCGCCTGGCCCTGAAGTCAGGTAGGACGCGTGCGTGAAAGTCAGCCTGAACCCCGAACGGCGCGCGACGTGCGTCCCCGAGCTCTGCCACGCGAGTTCCTGCTCGCTGGGCCTGAACGCGAGCAAGCTCCACGCCCACGCCTTGGTCTCGCCGTCGTCGCCAACTCCTTCGGCCCCCCGTAGCAGCAGCTCGGCGACTTCCTGGTAGATCGGGGGTTCCTTCAAATCGCGCACCTGCATCCAGATTCCCTTCGGTAGACCACGGGGGCGGAGGAGCTGGCAGGGCGCGCGCTGCTCGTGCTGCTGCTCGTCGTCTGGGTGAAGCCTCAGAGACACGATGGTGGCCCTTTCCTCCTGCACAAGCCCCAAGTTCTTCTTCAGCTCCTCCTGCACTGCGGCGACCCGAACCCCCATGCCCCCGCTATTCACGCCCACTTCGGCTGCCTGCTGCACGGTTTTCTGCTTCCGCTCCTCCAGCGCGGTGGGGCCTGGAGGGGGCTCACGCCCGAGAGGTCCTCGCGATTCACTCACGGACGAGGCTTCCGCTCGAGACTTCCTCCACCTCCAGGCCCCCAGAAGTGACGGCAGTTACAAGTTTAAGGATGACCCTGCTCGGATTCCAAGATGGAAGCGGGGATCCTTATTGGAAGGGGGATCCCACTGAAGACGTCTTTGCTAGTCACGCCCCTCTTGAGATTTCAGCCAGATTCTCGCCGCTGGTGCCTAATAATGACGACAATTACAAGGTTGAGGATGACACCCTCGAATTGGAAACGTGATGTGCGGGCCCCATGGGGAAGGGCTCTCGCCTGGGCCTTTCTCGCAACTCGCTCACAAACGAGGCTCCCGCTCGAGACTTCGTCATTAATGATTGAATGACGACAGTGACAAGTTTGAGAATGACAGCTTTTCCCTCATGTTTCGTGGGGTTATGGTTTTCTTCTCTGCCGCGTCGCACCCGCGTCTTCTCCTCCTCCTCCCCCTCCTCCTCCTCCTCCCTTCTCCCTCTTCCTTCTTCCCCCCATCCACATGCAACACCTGCACGGCACGTACATGAGACACGCGTAGTTGTACATACATCCGCAAACATGCACATATCCGCACACACATCACACAATGATAGTGCACACCTAGCGTGTTCACTGCATGCATCATACAATCAAAACGCGCGCACCACATGTTGGGCATCCACACGAGAAACACACGCCCACGTACAACCGCACACGCATCATACAAATGAACCGCACACCACATAACACAGAAGCGCCATACGCGCAATATTCGCACGGCGTGGCTAGCGTAGCAGGTGTGCTGCATCATACGACATGGCAGGAGGCTCTACGCGGGCCATGGCACAGGGCACGGCAGGCGTGGCACTTTCTTTACACCACACGGGGGTGCGCATGGGGTGGTCTCTGAGCGCGGTCTCTATCCGTCCCAGGGTCGTGGGGCGTGGCATGCGTGGCATTTTCTTTACACCACACGGGGTGCGCATGGTGGTGGTCTCTGAGCGCGGTCTCTATCCGTCCGAAGGCCGCGGGGCGTGGCAAGCGCGGCATGTTCTGCACACCACAGGGGGTGCACAAGGGGTGGTTTCTGAACGCGGTCTCTATCCGTCCCAGGGTCGCGGTGCGTGGCAGGCGTGGCACTTTCTCCACACCACAGGAGGTGCGCAGGGGGTGGTCTCTGAGCGCGGTCTCTATCCGTCCCAGGGTCGCGGACGTTGCTGGCGTGGCACTATCTCCACACCACAGGGTGTGCGCAAAGGGTGGTCTCTGAGCGCGGTCTCTATCCGTCCCAGGGTCACGGGGCGTGGCAGGCGCGGCATTTTCTCCACACCACAGAGAGTGCGCATGGGGTGGTCTCTGAGCGCGGTCTCTATCCGTCCGAAGGCCGCGGGGCGTCGCAGGCGCGGGACATTCTCCACAACACAGGGGGCGCGCAGGGGGTGGTCTCTGAACGCGGTCTCTATCCGTCCCAAGGTCGCGGCCCCCATCCTCCTTCCCACCCCCCCATTCCGCCCCTCCCTCCCATTCCGCTCATCCGCGTAGAAGGCGTGGCACATTCTCGTAACCTTAGGGGGTCCGCAGGTGGTGGTCTCTCAGCGCTGCCGCTATCCGAGCCAGTCGTCCAGGGCGTAGCAGGCGTGGCACTTCCTCGACACAATAGGGGGTGCGCAGGGAACGGCTACCAACATCATTCTCACACGCTTCACTTCACTCCAGCCATTATAAGTATGTGGGGTGCCTCGGTAGCGTAATGTTTGCTTGAGGGGGGGGAACAGGACCCATAAGAAGGCACTCCCGCCAGAGACTTCTGCGCAATTCACTCATTGACGACGCTCTCGCTCGAGGCTTCCTCCATGGTCACGCCCCAGGGGCCCAAAAAGTGAGACAGTTACAAAGTTGAGGATAACCACCCTCGGACTGAAAACATCAAGTGCGGGCCCCATGAGGAAGGGGATCCCGCCGGAGACTTCCTCGCAACTCACTCACACACGAGGCTCCCGCTCGAGACTTCCTCCAAATGCACGACTGAGGAGCCCACAAGCGTCGACGGTTAGAAGTCTTACAAGTTTGAGGATGACACCCTCGGATTCAAAACGTGGGGTGCGGGCCCCGTAGGAAGAGAGCTCTCGTCGGAGACGTTCGCGCAACTGCTCACCGACGATGCTCCTGCTCGAGACTTCTGCCAGCTGCAGGACTGAGGAGCCCAAAAGTTACGCAAATTCCGGCGTGAGGATGACCCCATTCAGATTAAGAATGTGAAGTGCGGGGCCATGGGAAAGGGGCTCCCGCTGGAGACTTTCTCGCAATTCACTCACAGACGAGGCTTGCGCTTGAGACTTCCCTCATCTGCAGGACTGAGAAGCCCAAAAGTGACGGCAGTTTCAGGTTTAAGGATGACCTCTCGGATTGAAAACATGAGGTGCGGATTCCATCAGGAGGGGGCTCCCGCCTGAGCCTTCCTCGAAACTCCTCAGTGTGCGTGTGCGAGTGTGTGAATGGGTGTGTGTAATGATGATGCTGGTGGTGATTATGGCGGGGATGATGATGGTGGTGATGATGATGACGATTGGCGGTCGATGGTCATGATCGGATGGTGATAGTGATGACGACGATGGTGGTGCGATGATGATAGTAATGATGATGGTGACCATGATTCATGTGTAAAAAAAAGCGGATGAAAGGGGGCTGAGTGATGACCTCGCGGGTTGTCCAGAGAAACAAACACTCCACTTAGGATGTGGGGAACAACATGGCGAATACCACTATGTATACTCATACCCCACACGACCCTAAGAAACAACCAAACCGCACAACTCTCATATTCGGTGCCGGAGAAGAAACCATCTCGCGCGACGCTACGATTTTACGTATGACAGAAAGCCATCTCGCGCAACGCTTAGACTCTATGTCTCATAGCAGCAAGTTCGCGCAACGCTGATATTCGATGCTGGATGAAAAATATCGCTGGAAGAAGCGATCAGGATCATAAAGTTTGGGGCCTGTGCGGGAGCCTCGCTGTACCTGCCAAACTCCGAAGCCACAAAACGGGTGGAGGGTGTGCCGACATCGGGCGGGGCCGCCATGCGAACGTCGCCACTGGGGCCTCAGGTGGAGAAACGTGTGAGGGGTGTGTGCCCAAAACGAGCGTGACGCTCCCACGCGAATATTGCCACTGGGGCCTTCGGTGGAGCTCCCTATGGGACCAAGGAACGTGTGAGAGGAGTGCCGAAATGGACGTGGCGCCCACATGAGACCGACGCCACTGGGGCATTAGGTGGAGCACCCTATGGGGCCACGAAGCGCGGGAGGGGAGTGCCGACATGGGTGGGGCGCCCACGTGCGAACATGGCCGCTGGGGCCTCCGGTGGACCTCCCGATGGGGCCACGAAGCGCGTGAAGGTTGTGCCGAAATAGGCACAAGCGGGGCGACAACATGCGAACCTGGCCACTTGGGCGATAGACGGGAATCCCTATCGAGCCATGAAGCGTATCAGGCGTGTGCCGACGTAGGTGGGGCGTCCACATGCGAACATGGCCACTAGGGCCTGAGGTGGAGCATCCTATGGGGCCACGTAGCGCGTGAGGGGTGTGCCGAAGTTGTCGGGGCGGCCACATGCGAACATGGCCGCTGGGGACTCAGGTGGAGCTCCCCGTGGGCCACGAAACGTGTGATGAGGTGTGCCGAAGTGGGTGGGGCAGTCACATGCAAACATGGGCGCTGGGGCTTTAGGCGAAGCATCCTATGGGGCCACGTAGCGCGTGAGGGGTGTGCCGAAATTGGCGAGGCGGCCACGTGCGAACCTGACCTTTTCGGCCTCAGGTGGAACTCCCGTGGGCCATGAAACGTGTAATGAGGTGGGCCAAAGCGGGTGGGGCGGCCACGTGCCAACATGGCCGCTGGGGCTCGAGGTGGAGCTCCCTATGGGGCCACGAAGCGCCTGAGGGGTGCGCCGAAACCGGCGGGGCGGCCACGTGCGAACCTGGCCGCTGGGGACTCAAGTGGAGCTCCCCTAGGAGGCCACAAAGCGCCTGAGGGGTGTGCCGGAACAAGGGCAGGCGAAGGCCAGGGGCAGGCGCAGGCCAGGGGCAAGGAAGGCCAGGGGAGGGGAAGGGAGGGGAGGGGAGGGGAGGGGAGGAAAGAGGAGAAGGGAGAGAGGAGAGAGGAGAGAGGAGAGAGGAGAGAGGAGAGAGGAGAGGAGAGGAGAGGAGAGGAGAGGAGAGGAGAGGAGGAGAGGAGAGGAGGCGCGGCGCTGTCTCCTCAAAACGAGGGTCCAATACCACAGGATGGTTGGGAAGAAAAGCATGCTCAAACGTAGGACTGAGCCGGATGAAGCGGGCGCTTCCCAAGTCGGGCTGGCTTTCGACCACGGACATACCAGCGCCGACGCTGCCTTTAGCCTCCCGGGAGTTGCATGCCAAGGCAAAAGTGGGAACGGTGGGGGAAGCGCGCCCTATTTTCCCCGAGGTCCGACGCCTCGAACGGGAACAGCATGGTGGAAAGGTCACGACCAGAGCCCCCGACCTCAACGTCCTGCGCCATTTCGCGACACGGATCGGCCCGTGAGGGTCCCGGGGCCACGAGGGCCCGGCGGAAGCGCCCGGCGAACAAAAAAGCACGTGTGAGACGCCGGGATCTCGGAGAGAAGCCTCCTCGCCCTCGCCGCGCGCAGGCCACGGGAGCCGTGCCGGCCCACGACACGCAGCCGAGAAGGCGATCGAGCAGATCACCGCTCGAGAGATCTGGGCCCGCTTCCCGCAGGCTCCTGAGAGAAGCCGGGGCCACTTGCTCCTGTCGACGCTGGAGGGGCAAGCGCGCTCGAGAAGCTGTGCCAGCTGCCTGGCCAGCTGGCTACGAGACGTTGGCCCGTAACCTTTCGGGGGGAGGTCTCTGAGACAGATTAAAAAAAAGGGCTAGGATCGGGACAAATCGCTCCAGAGCGTTCCGGAGCGCTCTCGGAGCGTCCCGGAAGGCTCTGGAGCGGCCGCGGCGCCCAATACGTCCTCCAAACCCGCCGATTTTCTCAGAGATTTCGAGGTATCCCGATCCGATTTTGTCCCGATCTTCGCGTCGTTCGACAGCTGCTCGACTGTGCACCACCTGCCCGGGCCTTGTTGAGCAGCAGCCCTCCGCCGGTCGGCCCGGCGTTCTTCGTGGGGTTGGCCAGCCACTCCTGCGCCCGGAGGTCGAGCTGCTCCTCGGGTGGCCCTCTGCGCTTGCCGAGGGGGCGTCGGTGGGAGAGAGGGAGAAAAGAGGCCCTGAGATCCTGGCGCCTCGTTTTTCGAGCTGCGCGCCTTCGCCCGCAGCCTCGGGCCCCAGGACCCCCACAGATCGATGCGGCTCGCAACGAAACGCAGAAAGACAGGGTCTGGGAGCCTGGTCGTGAATTTCCAGAAATGTTTTTGTTTCGCTACATCGGGTCTCAAGGGGAGTCCCGATGTAATTACTTCGCAATTGTTGCAAAAAGTTCTGGGGATTCCCGGCCCAAGGACCGTGGAAAAAAACTGCGGCGCAGGACGGACAGCTGGTCCGGGGGGGAAAGCCCCCGGGGTCCAGGACCCGTTTCCCTCCGGACCCGTCTGCCCCATCGAAGGAACAAATCAGGGCATAAACATTGCGACTGAACAAATGCTGCAGACTATGTGGAAGCCCCGTGCAAAAAAAATACATTGCGTAGGCGGAGCCGCGGCTGCAGAAATCATGGACAGTCATGTCCGGAGGCCAAATCAGACGAGCGGCTGCTCTTCACCGCCTCACTGGTCGTTCTGATGTGCGTCGCTCATATAATAGTGCTCTCTGGTCGTCTCGGCCCAGGGCCACTCCAAAAGTGTAGTCCATCTGGCAGCGAAAGACACTATTGCAAGATCCAGTCTTCCCCCCGCCCTCCCCATCTCTCGCCCTCTCTCCCTCTTCCTCCTCGCGATCGTCGTCACATCCACCCCTTCCTCTCGTTCTTCCTCCTCCTCCTCCTCCTCCTCCTCCTCCTCCTCCTCCTCCTCCTCCTCATCATCATCATCATCATCATCATCACCCCCTCCACCTCTCCTCCTCGTTCTACAACTCGCCCCGTCCTGCAACTCCCGACCGTCAGCCCTGCTCATACAGCTCCACCTCCTGCTGCTCCTTCTCCTCCTGCTCGTCCTGCAGCTGCTCCCCCCCCCGCCCCCGGGAGGGGCTGGGAGGAGCAGGCACTTGAGGAGGGGAGGGCGCCGGGAGGAGAGCCAGGAATGACCAGTCATGAGCCAGGGAGAGCGGTCGCGGGCAGCAGCGCTCATGGGTGGGGGGCAGCAGGAAGGAGCAGAAAGGAGTAGGGACAGCGAGGAGGGGAGCGGGAGCCAGAACGACGAGAAACCGCGGGCCGAGACAGGAGCACCCCCGGCACCGAGGAGGCTGATAGCTTTTGACGGTCCCTCGTTCTCCTGCTTCTCCTCCTCCTTGTCCTCCTCCTCCTCCTCCTCCTCCTCCTCCTTGTCCTCCTCCTTGTCCTCCTCCTTGTCCTCCTCATCTTCCTCTTCCTCCCGCCACATCCTCCGCCGCGTCCTTCTCCTTCTCCTTCTCGTCCTTCTCTTCCCCTCCTCCCTCTTCTCATTCGTTCTTCTGCCCCTCCTCGTCCTTCTCCTTCTCCTTCTCCGCCTCCTCTTCCTCCTCCTCCTCGTCACCAGCATCCCCCACATCTCCCGAGCGTTGCTTACAGCGGCACAGTTGGCTCCGCCAACCGAGGTGAATCGCACGATCGAGAGCTCCGACACCCCCATCCGATCGATCACATCGCGAGCACAACCTGGAAATATGATCCAGACGTGACTCCATCCTCTTCCCACGCCTCCTCATCCTCCTCCTCCCCGTCCTCGGGCCCCTCCCCCTCCTCCTGCGAGGAAGACGACGGCGATGAGGAGATGATCACGGAATGGGGATGCGGGCGACGACGGGGATGCGGATCTGGAGTGTGATGGCCCAGGGGCACACAAATAAATACCCAAGAAAACCAACACGTTTATATTTATCGGTATTTTCTGGGTTTTCGTCTTGCCCCCCACTTCCCATGGTTTCCTATCTTTTCCTGCGAATCGTCGATTCATTGTCTGTGTGTGTTTTTCCCCCTCCTTCCGCAAGCTCCTCGGCACCGCCTGCACCCCGGCCCGCCCTCCGGCCGCCTGCGGCCCCGCCCGCCTGTGCCCCGTCTCCCCAGTTAGAGCTGCGCGTAGCCCGCCCAGCTTTGACCGGAAGAGGTTCGCTCTCGCCCCGCAGACCAAAAAAGTGTTTTCCCCCTCCTGAGAGGAGGAAGGGGCCACATGGTGGGGACGAGCTCCCCCAGAGGGAGCGAGGCAGCAGGAGCGCAGGGGGCACCACCGAAGGGGCTCGCCCCGCTGCCCTTCGGTCGGGCATGTCCCCCTGCAGGCGGAGCTTGGACGACTAATAAATCAGAGTCAAAACATATTCAACAGATGCTCAAGCATACTCAAAACATCCTCCCATATTATTCTTTGGACGACTAATAAATCATAGTCGAAACATATTCAACAAATGCTCAAACCTACTCAAAACATCCCCCATACTTTTTTTGACTAGTTTTGAACATTCCCCCTGTAGAGGGACAGGCCCGACCTAACGCTACCCGACGGTGTAGGCCGCGCGGGTGCCAGGGCCGAGAGCAGTACGACAAGCACGGGGTCGCGGCCCTTGGAGCCCAGACCGCGAGGCCGCGGATACGGATATGGCTCTCGACGACGAGCGTCGCGCGTCCCGGCTCCTGGAGCGTGGCGCCCTCAAAGGGCACGGGTGGCAGGTCCGGGCACGACAGGGACGCACACACCATGCCGGCGTGGACCTCGGCGGGGCCGGGCGGAGGGCGGGGAGGCGTAGGCGGGGTGGGGGGCGAAGATCCTGACCTCCCAGCTTTCTCGAGCCCGGCGGCTTCGCGTTTTTGTCCGGGCCCGGGGATCCCCAGGGATCGACCTGGCCGGAGAAATTGGGTCTGGGGCTCCTTTCGTGATTCCGTCGCCCTGCTGTAACTTTCTGATGCGTCGGATCTCGGCGAAAGGCAGCCAGAGGTGGAGTCGGAGGCGGAGGCGGGGATTTCCCTAAGCGGACGCCTCCCAAATGGGGTCCGAGAAATCAGGTGGGGACGGAGGACCGCACCGCATCGCTGATGCACCGGCGCCGCATTGGCAGCCCGGGCGATGCATCGGTGCTGATGGCGTGAAGATCATCGGGCCCCACATCGAGCCGCACCCCAGATGCATCGGCGATGCGGCGCGCATCTACTCGGACCCTGTCTGAGAGGCCTGGACAAGGGGCTCGACGACTTTTCTTCCATCGACCTGCGTGGATGTGCCCCAAGGCTCATGCAGCTCCGCGATGCAGAGGGCTGGAGGTTCTCAAGGGTCCTTAACGGCCCGGACCCCCAGTTTCCCAAGCGGTCCCAGGCGCTACTGCGCCCTGCCGGGGCGTGTCGCCCGAGCTTTCTTGGACGCCAAGAGAGCCCCAAGACGGGCCAAGGGGACCCTAAGAGGCCCCACAGACGGCCGAGAAGAGTACCCAGTCGTCGAGCGATCGGCCCAAGACGCCCAAGATGGCCGCCAGACGGCCGAAGATGCCCCCAAGACGTCCACGAGGCATCCAAGAGGCACCCAAAGAGGCACCAATGAGTGCGTGCTTTCCGTCGGTGTTGAACAGATTTTGTGCGTTCTCGTCTTTTCGGCTTCCCGACGCTCTAGGACGGCCCAAGAAGCCCAATATGGCCCCCAAACAGCCCAATTGGCGCCCAAGACGGCCCCAGAGGCCCCCAAGACGGCTCTAACAGGGAACCCCGACGGGGGACCCGACTGGACATTTCGAGCACTTAGCCCTGGGCAGCCCTTAGGAGGCTCCAAGAGGCCCCCGAAGCGGCCGCCAATAGCATACGAGATGCCCCCAAGAGGCCCCCAGGAAGCCTTGAGGCCCCCGAAAGGTTCCCAAGAAGCCCCCCGCAGTCTCTCCAAAAAACCCAAAACGATCCCCAAGAGGACACCGAAGACGCTCCGAAAGAGACCCCAATAAGCATCCCTGGAGACTCTGACCCACAACCCAGGCACGGTGGCAGGTGGCAGGAAAGGCCGAAGGCCATTCGATCCGCCGCCCCCTGCTGATTCATCACAGGGGTGCCAGGCGTGCTGAACCCTTTCGATTTTGGTTTTGGTTCTTTTCCAAAAGAACTCCCGCTGGGGCTTCGGCCCGTCCCGCCGGCCACCCGAAAGGCTCCCAAAAGTGCAAAGGTTGTTCCTGCTCCAGACGGCTCCGAGATGGCCTCCAAGATGGCCAAGATGGCCCAAGATGGCCTCCAAGTTCGCCCCAAATGGTCCAAGATGGCCTCCAAGACGGTCCAAGAGAGTCCAAGATGCCTCCAAGTTCGCATAAGAAACACCCAAGACGGCCCAAGACGGTTCCAGAGGCCTCCAAGAGGCCTCCAAGACGGCCCACGAGGCCTCGAAGAGGTCCTCCAGGGTCCTCAAGGACGGCCCGAACAGGCCAAAATCATTAAGTTTCCTTAGGTGATTGAAGGATTTTAGCTCCTCCTCCTTTTCGGCCTTCCCACGGCCCAAGACTGCCCAAGAGGCCATCAAGATCCCCCCAAGAGTGCCCGGCAAGCCTCCAAGACGGCCCCAGGACGGCCCAAGAGGCCCCCAAGACGGCCCCAAGAAGACCACAAGACCGCCCAAGAGGCCCCCAAGACGCCCCAGATGGCGTCCAAGACGGCCAAAATGGCCTCCAAGATGCCTCCAAGACGGCCAAGATGGCCTCCAAGACGGCCAAAATGATGGCCTAAGACTGCCCAGAAGGCCCGCAAGAGGCCTCCAAGACGGCCCAAGAGCCCTCCAAGACGTTTTCCGGGAAGGCCCGACGAGGCCAAAATCATTGATTGTCCTGTGGTTGTTGAAAGATTTTGGCATTTTCTTCTTTTCAGCCCTCCGACGGCCTAAGACGGCCCAAGAGGCTCCCAACATCGACCCAAAAGCGCCCAAGAGGCCTCCAAGATGGCCCCATGACAAGCCAAAAGGCCCCCAGGAGGGCCCCAAGAAGACCACAAGACGGCCCAAGAGGCTCCCAAGACGCCCCAGATGGCGTCCAAGACGGCCAAAATGGCCTCCAAGATGCCTCCAAGACGGCCAAGAAGGCCTCCAAGATGGCCAAGATGGCCCCAAGATGCACCCAAGACGGCCCCAGATGGCATGAATATGGCCTAAGACTGCCCAACAGGCCCGCCAGAGGCCTCCAAGACGTCCCAAGGCCCTTCCAAGACGTCCTCCAGGAGGCCCAAAAGCTCGGAAGCCACCTGGTCCGATAACTCGCCCAACTCCGTGTTCCCCGAAGGTTTTCGAAACCCACTCGGGGAACGCGTGGCCCGATAGCTTCGCCAAGCTCAAACCGAACGTTCGGCCACGCAGGCGCTTCCAAAAAGGCAGGGGGCGGCGGTGATTCGCCGTAAGCGTCTTCGATAAACTGAAGGAGATCGGACTTATAGTATGGGCATATCAACATACATCGAGGTTGATGCATTGACCTCCAGGGGGATCTGGATCAGACCGTGGAACCTCCAACGCGGATGTTAAGAAACAGTTCCTGGAAGGTGTTCGCAAACACGATCAACAGCTAGCAAGCCAAAGTGAAGGGCCACGCAGCCAGACTAAGACGGCCTTCGTGGGGGACTGAGCATAACCAAGCGGGGTGAAAACAGATTGGGCGGATGATGCTGGCGTCGGGGAAGGGAAGGCCCGGCGGAAACATGCTCCTTCGGGCATTCGGTTGTCCAGCGCCGCGCTCCGCCGCGCCGACCTTGCCTGTCGACGTGGGCGCGGGGAGGTCGGCGCCGAGGCCCCACCCTTTTCGCCAGGCAGCCGAAACTGAACCCACTGAGGGGGTGATCCAAGAGGGGGTTGGTGGGCAAGCGTGCGCCGCAGGGCAAGCAGAAAAAAGGCCGTCTGACCAGGGGTCCGCGCGGCGGTGGCGCAGGTGGCGCGGGGTCAGCGGGGGGGGGCGGTGGAGGAACGCGGGGGTCGGAGGAGGGCGCGGTTCGAAAGGGGGGGGAGGGAGATCCGCAGGACGTTGGGGGGCATGCAATGCGAAAAAAAAGGCGGGTCGGGGGACGAGGAGAGGAGATGGAGGATCAAACGACAAGAGGAATTGATGTAAGAGTGGCTGCGGAAGTCGGATGCCTATTGGCCAGCGGAATGTAAAGAGATAGAAGCGGTAAACACTGGGCGCGGATGGAAAGTTCCTCCTGTGAGCGGCCGCGAAAGCAGCGCAGTGAAGGCACAGGCAAGGAAGGGGTGAGAAAGGCAGGATTACCGTTCGAGTCTGGCAATTCCGGGCACAACAAGGACGCACGCATCATGCCGGCGTGGACCTCGGCGTGGCCGGGCGGGGGGCGGGGAAACGTAGGCGGAGGAAGGGGAGCGGACACTCAGATCCTGACCTCCTCAACTTTCTCGAACCCCGTTTTTTTCAGGCCCAGGGATCCTCGAGGATCGATCCAGCCTGAGAAATTGGCGCAGAAAGGTGGGGTCTGGGGTTCGGGTCGCGATTATGTCGCCATGCTGCAATTATTGGATACGTCGGATCTCAAGGATAGGCAGAAAAGGAGGTGGCGGAGGCGAACGCGGGCATTTACCTAAGAGGACACCCCCCACATGAGGTCCAAGTAGGATAGATGGGGTCGGAGGATCGCGCCGCATTGCCGATGAATCGGCGCTGCATCGGCGGCGTGGGCGATGCATCGGCACCGATGGCGTGAAGAGAATCGGGCCCCACATCGAGCCGCATCCCAGATGCATCGGCGACGCGGCGCGCATCTACTCGGACCCCATCTGGGAGGCCTGGACTAGGGGCTCGACAACTTTTCTTCAATCGACCTGCGGGGATCAAGTTAGATCCGCCACCGTGCCTTCGGCACGTAGTGGAATGCCCCAGGCGCATGCATCTCTGCGAGGTAGCTGGCTAAAAGTTCCTAAGGCTTCTTAACGGCCCGGAACCCCCGTTTCCAAAGCGGTCCCAGGCGCTACTGCGCCTTGCCGGGGTGTGTCGCCTGAGCTTCTTTGGAGGCCAAGGGAGCCCCAAAACGGGCCAAGAGAATCCTAAGAGACGCCACGAAAGGCCGAAGAGGGTACCCAGTCGTCGAGCGATCGGTCCAAGACGCCCAAGATGGCCGCCAGACGGCCGATGATGCCCTTAGTGGGGGCCTCCAATAGGCATCCAAGCAAGGGAAAACATGTTGTCTTTGGGTGTTTGAAAGATGTCGGCGCCTCACTCTTCCAGTTTCCCGACGCTCTTGAACAACCCATACGAGCCCCAAGAGGTTCCCAAATAGGCCAAGATGGCCCCGAAACGGCCCAAGAGGCGCCCAAAACGCAGCCGAGGCTGCTCTCACGGCGGGGGGTCCAACGGGGG